>JABCPV010000340.1:0-35576 GCA_016584345.1 Suillus ampliporus
CGCCTCGTATCCATCTCGGATCCTTCGGCTTTCGACATGCTGGACTCTAGCGCCGAAAAACACACTGATGTTCTACCACTTTATGGTTTGTGTGGCAAGAGAGTTGCGAGGGAGTTGGGAGGCACAGCTGACTCGGCCACTTGGCAGGCAAACGAGTTGCTAACAACAAATACATCTATGACACGAAAGTAAGTTATAATGATGCACGGATGTTGCGACTCACCAAGTTCAATTGGTTGGTAACCGTGCTGACTAAGTATGCAAAGCCGCGGCCTGGGCCGCCGGCTTTGGCTTTTCAGTACCTCAGGCCAGGCCAAAGCCGTGGTCAGGCCATGATCTTTGGCCTGGCTTGGCCTGGCCTATTCGGGCCTGGCCTGGCCTGGCCCACGGCCTGAAGCCGGGCCATGCACATCACTAAAGGTGCAGTAGGTAGGAGTTACTAACTAGTAACAGGATCAGGTACCTGATGTCATTACTAATTAGTAAGTTTAATGGTGCCACTCAGGTGAATGTCCTGGGCGTCTAATGGAACAATGAACGATTTTAATTGGACACGAGGGCTGATTCAGAGCTGTCCCAGCTCAACCTGCCCCCCGACATGTCACGTGATGCTCATGTGATATCTTATTTGCACACGTAGCACGTAGCATACTGCGCCACCAAAGTACTTACTTCCTGCACCTTCCAGCAACTGAACTACACACTCTCGCACTCCAATGCCATCTCGCAGTCAACCTTCATTATACTCTCTGCTGGCCCTCAATATAACAACCTGTCTCACACCTCGAGTCTCATGCTTCGCTTTTTGTGGCTAATTGTATTTTTACCTTGTGGTATATAATCCTCACTTACACCCTTCTAACTGGTCTCAGTGACTGCCAGATATTTTCTACACTATGCAGTGCACAATTGCTGCGCTCTGGGTGCTCCACTGGTAGTAAGTTTTCATGTTTTCAATCTTTTGTTTCACTGTCTCTCTACTCACCATTCTCTTGTCTATTGTACCGCCTCATATGGCTTAAACAGAGTCATTTTGCACTCCCTGAACACCACTTTGACTTACTTTTGATTGGTGAGTAGTTATTTTAATTTTTGTATGACCTACATTCAATCTTCTGGCTTGGTTGCATTTTTGCAACCCTAGCACCCCCTGTTGAGCATTCCCTCGCTGATTTATGTTCATAAGACCTCTCTATATGATTGATTCATGCTTAGAGCCACCATTAGGCTGCCCTCCCCATCCCCACCCTCATTTCCCACCTCAGACTGCCCTCCTTGGCTCTTTTTTTCGCATTTTTATTGTAGACATGTTATTAGAATTAAATAGGATATTTTTGACTAGGGAACAATTGTCCTGGAGCCAGTGAATGAGCTGTGATACTGGTGTAGCTTCCACACTTAGTATTATGTAGATCTCAAAAAGTGAACTGAATTTTATTCAGTGGTGTAGTGAAAAAAATGTAGTAATTGAGCTCACTGTTGCCCACAGTGAGCACGAATGTCTTGGTGATATGTGAAGTGATGTTGAGTGTAGGGTCGTGGGACAAAGGTCATGTGACGTGTCGGGGGGTAGTTGAGCTAGGTAACTTTTGATTCAGACTCCAGAGGCAGATTATGTAACACCCAGTAAGTAGCACTACTTACACCCACTCTACAGCTTAGAACAAGACTCTCACAATCGCTACAGCAAGTCCACCTGGATCCTGGTCCCTGGTGCTTATCGCAATCAAGCTCCACAAAAATTGCAGAAGAAATGGAGATCATTCCGAGCACCACACCTGTTCGAACTTTTGAAGACCACAACGATGATGAAGGTCCAAGGATCCGTAATAATGGCAGTTGCAGTCTTCCACGATGAACGATGTATGATGACGGCCTCAAGAGACATGAACGTTCATCTGTGGGAATTGAAGGATATTATAAAGGATATACTATCCTTATACATCGTTCATCACATTAAGGTAAGTCATACAATTAACAAAGATGAGTGGATGGACTCTTCACATCAACACAGTGAGTTCCTTTCATACCTCCCATCTATGTGGTATTCACTCTGTAAATTGTCCAACAATTTCATCTCCGACACCATTGATGCACATGTACTGAACAAACCAAGTGTACAAAAACCGTTGAATGCATTCGACGCCAGACTAAATACTAATCCGCTGGTTCAACTATTATTTGAAAGCAGCAGAGTGAAAATGAAGGTACGCGCTTCATCCTTGGTTCTTTATTCTTTGCTCACTCGTGATCTGCCAGAGTCAACACCTTCAGCCGTGACATCCAGAACTACACTGTCCTGATGCATAGAAGACATGAGAGGTGAGGTTTTTTTAGTCATCTATACTGAGACTGTCCCACCTTCAATGTTGACATCTTTACGATATTTGCCCCTTGTGTCTCTGCTGCTCGACCTTGAAACACAATGGAAACTTCAAACTTCTGGGCCTATGCCTAGGAGTGATACATTTTCCCAACCTACTGCTTTTTTTTTTTTTTTTTTTTAAATCAAATTTCTGTCCAGTTGGGGTGTACTACCCTATGTAGGACAATGCTATCTAGGGGGGAAGGGGGACACCAGTGTCCCCCACCGCATCTCCGGTCCTGCAAATGCCCCAATGGAGGGGTTACCTCCATTGGTCCGCCGTTCCTGCCGGCCGTTTTAGATGCACGGACCTTCCAATCCGCAGGGCCGTGTTGGTACTGTTCGTATGTATATGTGGTCCCTGTCAAGGATTAATGATAAAACATGTACTCGGTACGCCGGAGCGAACATTGTACGATGGGAAAGATGGAGAGCGGAAGATGAAGGTAAGGTAGGTAGGTAGAATTGTTATCGCTGGCGATGGGCGCCTGGTGAACTGCAATAACGGACTGGTCCTGGCCACTATGGTCTTCCTCTTTCGACTGACTTCCATTCAGAGCGTGAGATGCTCCGTTTTCCTTCGACGACAAGTGAAACGATACCGCAACTTGAGACGGTATCGAAGGCGGACTTTGGTCTTCGTTTTACGTTGCTTCTATATTCGATAAACTGACTGATCATTATCTGACTTTACGGGTAGGAGGGGGTACATCACCAAATGTCGATTTAAGACGGCCAGTGCTGTTGACGAAACGAATGAGTGGAGTGGTTGCTTGAGGGTTCGAGAGTAGGTAAGGTATGGATGAGGCACGGCGTTTCAAGATCATAGTGAGGACGTGGCGCTCTCTTGCGTATTGCGGACATTGGAGGAGGAAATGCTGTATGGATTCAATGACGCCATCGCAATGGGGGCAGTCTGGTGTTGGGCTCTTTCCAATGCGGTGCATATGCTTGTTCAACGAGATGTGCCGTGTACGAAGCCAAAGGATGAGGCTGATGTGGCGCTTCGGGAGGTGCTGTACTAGAGAGATGAAGGAGCCAGAAAGGATTTTCGGGTCTGTGCTAAAGGAGTGGTGGTACTGGGGTGATGTTTGCCAGGAGCGGGCCCAATGTTCTGACGATTCGTGGCATTGCGCTTGCTTTAGCGCTGAGGTACTGCTGGGGAGGATGCCCTTGCAAAGGTAGGGGGGTAGACATCTCCGAGCGCTGTTATTGATTCTGCCCTTTGCTGCCTCTTTAGCTTCCTTGTCTGCCGCTTCGTTCCCCTCTACTCCGTCATGTCCTGAGATCCAACGGACTGTGACATTGAAGTTTCTATCCTTACTGTTTTTCTTCAGTGTTCTGATGAGTCTGCGAAAGTGATCTATTAAGTAGTGCCCTGACTTCATTGAGAAAAGATCACCGGATCTGATGGACGCTTGATTGTCAACGAATATAGATACTGGGTACTTGATATCCTCCTCCATTGAAAGGAGTTGAGCTGCCAATGTTAGTCCTACCGCTTCAGATTCGTAGACTGTGTGTTCATCTGCCGTCCCTAGGTGGTATCATAATACGCGTGGATGGGTTCTTCCTCTGCGGTATAAGATTGCTGCTGCTCCAATATTCTTGTCGATCCCGGATCCGTCGCAATAGATTTTGATGTCGTCATTGTTTGTGTTATGATCTTCGATGGCTTGTTCCCTGGAGTTGGCTATGGCGGTGTGGTATGGATTGGAGGCGCTGGGTGGGCGTCTGGTATGGGTGATGGTCTCGACGGATGCTACATCAAGTTCGGTTGCGTGATATAGGTGGTGCAATGAAGACCGGTGGCACATTACATATCTCTTCACTGCTCGTCTGACAGGTTTGTAGAGTGGGTGAGACGGTGGATGCGCTGCCAGACGGATGGCTGCCTGGTAACAGAGATTTTGTAAGCGGTGTTCAAGTGGGAGTAGTTTCACGTGAGTTTCTAGGGTGTCCGTTGCTGTTGTACGCATGGCACCGGTGATACTTAGAGCGGCGATTCTTTGAACATGTCCCAGACGTTTGGCTATACCTATTGAACCTCGTTGCTTCGTGTCTCCGCTGCCGATGAAGAGAGGATGGAACCAGAGGTCTACTGCATATAACATCTTGGGTAAGGCTACTGAAAGGTAGAGTTGACGCATTAGTGAGAGAGGGATTCCTAAGGAGGTAGAGGAGAGACGGCGCAGCTGAAATACATATGCTGTTCCTTTCGCAATAGCATAGGCGATATGGGCGTTCCATCGTAGAGCTTGGTCTAAGATGACACCTAGGAAGCGGTGGGTGGTGGTTGGGGTGATGATAGTCCTGCGCGTGATTAGAGGCGGTCATTCTTTCGCATTATTCATTGAGAAGTCTACTAAGGCAAATTTTGAGGTTTCGAATTTTGAGTTGTGGTTGTGGGCCCTGTTGTATCCCCCTCCTGGTCTTTCCAGCATGTTCTTAAGGGTGGAGTGCGTCTCGCGGAAGGATTTGCCTATAGCTATGAATGCCGTGTCGTCCACGAAAGCGAGAGTTCATTCTGTTTTCTCATGGCCGATTGCTATATCGACGAGGTCGGAGTCATAAATAATATATAGAATCATGGAAAGTGGGTCCCCTTGTCCGATGCCATTTGTGATTGGGATCCATTCTGATAGGTGGCCGTCAAATTTTAGCTGAGTTCGTCTTCCTGTCAGGAGTTGTTCAGTAAACGTAACGAGTGATTCTGGGAGGCGCCTCGAGCGCATATTGTGCAGTAGTCGGTCAGTAACAGCATTTGGAAATGCACCTTCGATGTCTAGAAAGAGAGCCGATACTACGTTACCTTGTCGCCAGGCGTCCTTGATGGTTGCTTCGAGTAAGTGGAGTGAGTCTGTGGTTGAACGGCCAGGTCGTCTGCCGAAGTGAGTGCTGGGGAGTAGGTCATAGTGTTCCAGTAGGTAAGTCATTTGGTCTGCTACTACGGCTGTAAGGAGCTTGCACGTAGTATTGAGAAGTGCTATTGGTCGGTATGCTTTCGTCACTGAATAGTCCGGTTTGCCTGGTTTGCGTAGAACAACCGTGGTAAAGTCGCGCCATGGGTTGTAATATGTTTTGAGGGTGAAGACTGCTTGGAAGAGATGAAGGAGGTATGGGGTTAGTAGTTTGGTACAACGGATGAAGATGATGTTGCAGATTCCGTCTGGGCCCGGAGCTTTGTAAGCACTTAATTTCGATATGCTGCTGTTGGAGTTGGTCTTCTGTGATCGGTGTGGGTGTCGGCACTGATTCTGGATAATCGTACTCAGTCGGTACGGAGGAGAGGGTTGGGGGTGGCGGGAAGAAGGCTTGCGCTTTTCTCTTTGTTCGTTTCTGCTGTACTTGATGGGCATTTTAACGTTGGGATCCTCAGAGAGTCCTCCATCGCCTGCGGCTGCTGTTAAATAGCTGTTAGCTGTCCAGATGTCGTTACCTGTTATCTCTTCTAGCCAATTGGTCCAATGTTCCTTCTTCGTTTGCTTGATTGTGTCGGCGTATTGGTTTCATTTGATTCGGTATTCTTTGTGGCTATGGTGACTGGCTTCGTTTCGATATCTGTATGATAGGTGGCTTAACTTCGCAACTTCGCGTCGCATTATGGTCAGGTCCTTCGTCCACCACCGTTTCAAATGAGGATTTGGTTTTGATCGGGGGACCAAACGTTCAATGGTTCGTTGGATGGTTGTCGTAATGTCGAGTGCTGCTTTCTGGAATTCCTCGTTAGTTACTAGTGGTTGAGCAGGAGAGATCATAGTCAGCTCGATCTTCAGTTGTTTATTGAATTCATCCCAATCTGTTTCCCTAAAGTTGTGCTTAGTCTCCATTGTGACTTGTGGGACTTCGAGTTCGAGGGTGCTAAGAATTGGTACGTGGTCTGTTGCAGGGCCCCGTAGAGCAGGGTTCGTGGTGCAGCTGATGAAAGAATCACCTGTATGGTCAGTGCAAAAAACGTTATCTGGGCGCGTCCAATTTTTTGAGCTTGATGATTGCAGGGTTGGGAGGCCTTTGGGGAGCATCATAATCATACCATAGTCGGCGAGGAGGTCGAGGAGAGGCTGTGCTGCATCCAGGTAACGGTTTGTGAATAGCTGGGTGTTCCTGTCTTCGTCCCACATTGGGTGGTGTCTGTTGAAGTCCCCTAACCATATCATGTGGTCTTCGGCTGAGGGGCGGAGTCGCTGGATTTCGCAGTCTAGGAAAGTGGCCATTGTTTCTTGAGTTTTCGTCTGTGTGCCTGTTGTTGTATATGTTGAAGATAGTGCATCGACCGAAGGATCCTCGTAATTGAATTACTACGACATCTGGTGACAGGAAGGGGATCTGTTGCCAGAAGTTAGTGTTGAATGATTTGGAGACTAGAGTGACTGCACGTGATGTAAGTTCGGGGTTAGAGAAACGAGTGGTTGGATACACAGCGTGATAGTACGAGGTTGAAATGGTATTTTTCATGTTGTTAATGTGCGGTTCTTGCAGTGCTATGATATCCCAGTCGCGTGCTATAGGGCTGTTTAGTAGGGAGTATTGGGCGATGGAGGAGGTATTGAGATTTTGTTGCCAGACGCAGATTCGGGTTGGCGTGTTGTTACATTGTTCAAACATTAGAGGGGGTGGGGGTCCGTGGGTTTGAAGGGCTTGAGGAGGTAGGAGTGGCGGAGATGGCGGCGGCATCCGTTGAAGAGGTGTCGGGTGGTGGGGGTGTCCTTTCGTGTCTTCTGTGCTGGGGTAGTGGGATTGAGTTTGAGCCCGAGACTGCTGTGTCGGGAGTGATTCGTTGTGAGCTGCTAAAGCCTTGGTAGGACGGGCCTCCTCTTCCGCTATTGTGTGTGCTGCGGTTTGGTCGTCTGGTTTTGAATGGGAGGTTTGTTTGTCGGTACGTTGGGCGGTGAGGCGAAGTTGCTGGTTGTTGTGTTGTAGGTTTGCGGTATGGGGCTGGTTTCGGGGGTAGCATGACCTGAGTCCATTCGTCTTCAGTGGGGAAGTAAGGCATTGAGTTTTCTGGATGCTTAGCGTCGATTCCTGCACAACGATTCTCGAATTCTGGGCATTGTCTGTTCCAACTAGCGTGTTCATTGGAATCGCAGCTGACACGATATAGGGTCCTGTAAGAGTTGCAATCGTTAGTTCAGTGATTTTTGCCGCAGGTACCACAGACGTCTTGAGGAGCGTTGCAGTCTCTTGCAATGTGACCCCAGAGTTGGCAGCGGACGCAACGGACAGGTTCTCTTTTGTCTTTTCGGGGGTGAAGTTTCTCCTGTCCGATGCATAGTCCGTCTCGTAGGGAGGAATTGGCTGTTTTGGGGTCTGTGAAGTGAAGGATTGCGTGAGCTACACTTTGATCCGGTGCTCTCCTTAGCTTCGGTTTGATCCATTGGGCTGATTCTATTGCTCCTGTGGGCATATTATTCTCTTCCTCTACCGCGTGTAACCATTCTTGATCTTCTATTACGTACGATACCAGTAGGAATGGGACTATGATTGAGAAGCGTCATTCTTTGATGGTGGCAGGCGTGTCGAGGGTGCCTGTGATTTTCAGTCTGTTTTCTGGGGTGCGTATCCACTTGGCTGCCTCTGGTGTCGTGAGTTCAACGATTAACCCTCCGTTGCATAGTCTGATCGTTGCTTTGATTTGAATTTCCGGCGAGTCCTCTGTCTGGGCTGCTGAGATGGCGCGTTTCATTTCAAATGCGATATCTGCAGGGGTTACTTCTGGTGCGAATAGGGCTTGTCCTGGGGCTGGGTCGAATAGGATCTGACGATCCTTGATAGCGGCACGTGCTAGAGCTGCTGAGATTGGTGCTGAAGGGGAGTTACCTCACTGGACTGCTTCGCTGTATGAATTCGGGCCTCTTGGTTGTGTGTTGGGTGGTGAGGGTCCACTGTCTGTGATGGTTTGCGACATTTTGTTTATGCTGTTCTGGGTGGCGTTAAGGGATGGTGCCAGGAGTTCTATGGCGTTTTTGACGTCTACTATGCTGCTCAATACAGCATCTGCTGCGTGTTCTGCTCTCGTTGCTGCTGAGGAGGCTGGAGAAAGGTCGTTCTGTGGGTCTTCTGTTAGTGATTGCTTTAGTTGCACTATCTCGTCTATGTTTGATTTCAGGGTTTCCGATGCCATCAGGATGGCCGCTACCTGGGGTGAGATAGCTGCTATGACATGTGCGGTAAGCGAAGTGGAGAGTGAGTCAGTAAGTTTTTGTAAAGTTGAGTCGGCAGGATTGTTAAGGGGTTCTCCTTCGAGTAGGAGAGCTGTTGCTCTTAATGCTTCTGTTGCCGTTCATGGGATCCCTGGGTATTGCGTAATGCGGAGAATCGTTAGTATTAAATTGTCTGAAGTTATTGGTTCGCCTGCATGACGAAACACTGATTTTTCCAGGTAGGTTTTTGCGCTTTTTTTGTCTTTTATGTCGTACTCTTGTTGTAGGATTTCAGTTCTTGGTATTAACATAGAAGCAGCATTGTGGGCAGATGCTCTGGTTTTTGTTGTGGGAGTGGGGGCTCGAGAGTTTGAGTTGCCGCCAGGTGCCATAGGGACTATTAATGGTGGTGGGCCTTTAGGAAGGCCGAACCGTTGGGATTTAGTAAGGATATGTGTTCTGAATGGCGTCGGTGACGCCGTTGGGCGCTGTTGGCGCAGGTTTTGAAAAACGAGTTTTCGGGGTCCTAGTCGGGGTGCCACTTGGTGTCTGACCAAGGTGCGACTCCCATGTACTCTTTTTGATAGCTGGTCCATCTGAATTCCTACTAATCAGCCATGTACGGTATGTGGTTCTAATTTCTCTGGCTGCAATATACAGTGGCTCAAAAAACTGTCCGCATGTTTGCACTACTTTTACTATTTACATTATTGTATATGAATAGACAAGTATACCCAGGACATGCCAGTAGTGTATTTTGTAGTACTACTTTAGGGCGTGATTTGGAGCCCTTACCCGTGGGAATCCATGGTAATATGGTGGAGTTATGAGCATTACAAAATGATGACTCATGTGGACAGTTTTTTGACCCAAGTATTTTACACAGATAATTAAGTGTTCTGGTATTTTGTGTGACCTCCCTTGGCTTTAATTACTGCCTCTATCCTTCTAGACATACTTTCAATCAATTTCTGACAGTCCTCTGCTGTAATATTTCCCCACTCCACTGTAACTCTCTCCTATAACTCCAATACCCCTATAGGAGGGTGTTCATAGGCTAAAAGCCTCTTATTGAGTACTCCTGATAGATGTTCAATGATATTAATATTAGGGAATTGTGCTAGCTAGTCAATGAGATGAATATTGTGCTCTTCAAACCATTCTCTGGCTCTTCTGGATGTATGCTTGGGATCATTATCCTATTGAAAAATGATATCTTCTTCATCAATTTCTAATTCTGTCATGCTAGGCAGCAAGTGGTGGTTGAGAATGTCCACATACTGCTCAGCAGCCATCCTCCCCTCAACTTCTGCAAGCATTCCCACACCATTCCACCCTGTATGGCCCCATACCATTAGAGAACCTCCTCCAAAATTGAGAGTTTTATTAGTCTCTTTGTCTGTAAGAGGCCTCCCCTTTTTTTCCACACATATACCCTCTCATCTGACCCAATTCTATTGATTTTAGTCTTATATGACCATATGACCCACTTCCAGTCCTCTACAGTCTAGTGTTGGTGGGCTAGGACAAACACTAGTCTTCTCTTCCTGTGAGTGATGGAAAGAAGAGGCTTTTCTTCTTTGTTACAGCCCTAAGATCGGCTTCCTTGGGGACATTCCTTACCATTTGTGAAGAAACTGAAGTAGTGATGATAGAATTGATATGATAAGTGACTTGGACAGCATTATTAGCCTTTGCTGTGGTGATATGTTGGATAATGACCCTCCTATCAGTAGAGGTGAGTTTGGATGGACAACCTCCACTGGAGTTTTCCTTGTCTAGGTGACATTTTTTGATGAGCTTATCTACAGTAGACTTGCATACACCAGTTATAGAGGCTATTTGATGGGTAGAGAGGCCAGCAGTAGACAGAGAAAGGATATTTTCACTTTGAGCGGAGGAGATGACTTTCATGGTGATTATGACTATGATATATGGGACACCCTTTATTATATAATTAGAAATAGGTGTAATAATGTAATAATGACACCACTTCATAATTTATTTAATAGTGGCATGACTTTATGTTGTCATAACTAATAATTCATAGAATTTAAATCTAGGGTCAAAAAACTGTCCACATGAGTCATCATTTTGTAATGCTCATAACTCCACCATATTACCATGGATTCCCACGGGTAAGGGCTCCAAATCACGCTCTGAAGGAGTACTACAAAATACCCTACTATCATGTCCTGGGTATACTTGTCTATTCATATACAATAATGTAAATAGTAAAAGTAGTGCAAACATGCGGACAGTTTTTTGAGCCACTGTAGGTTTCAAGTTCAGACCATCCAGTACATTTTGGTTGTGCAAGGCACGAGAACTAGCTACTGGCAGGATATCTTATAGGAAATCGAGTCTTGCAATAATAGAGTGCCCGCTTGGTACCTGCAAAGGTTTGACTCTCACTCATCAATCAGACCAACAAGTCTGCAGTCTGAGAAATTCCTTGAAGCTTCTCATCTTCCCAAGCACCCTCCGTCCCAGTGGCCTCAGGTGCAGTCTCTGTACTTGATTGGGGTGTCTCATTCTTCTTCGCAAGAGCCTTGCGATAAACACCTCTTGAGCCAAGCAGCTGAAGAGCGCTCATCACGATTGCATGTATTCCAGCATAGAATGCATAGAACTTGATTTCGGGCTCGCAATGAACGAGGTGCAAGAAAACAATCCCCCAGCAAGTTTGCAATGTAAGAAGCTAACTGCAAGAAACTATAACGAGTTGTTATGGAGGAAACTGACCAAAGCGTTGCTGCGGACCGCGGTGCCGAGGCTACATAGAAAAATTAGCTCATTTATAGAGTCAGCACAATGAGTATAAGAGACATACAGGTGGAGTATGGCAGCGGCAACTGGATTTACGAGTCGCATGTTGAGGCTTTCCATGGGGGTGAACTTTGAAGTGCAGCAAGGCGAGGCGTCGAGGATACGGACGCCCATTTTATGTCCGACGAGACGCATCAATTTTGCTGGTCTTTCGTGAGATCAATTGGACCTGACCAGCGAAAAACAAACAGGACTCAGTTGCCGAGCGGGGCCTTATTCTGCGTCGTACCTGGAAAGTGACATCGTGGGTCTCGCAGCGCAGATGGCCAAAATAGCATTGACATCCAGCATCAGCGGGTAGTCTGTAGATGTCTAAACGTCTGAAGCCGGCTGGCATGTATCTCCTCTGTGGGTATAAGTGTACCACTTGCTCCTGATCCTAGCATCATTTTTCACCTTTACCCGTGGCATTGAACAGTGCCATGTCAAACTTGCTCGAGCCTCCTCAACGGTTGACTGGCCAGCTCAGGCTGATGGTCGCATCACTAAAATCCACTTAGCTCGGCATGACAATGCTTAAATTACAAATTTAATCAATTCTGTTTGGTCATGGTAGGGTAGTGCAATAGAGTATAACAGTCTATCGAACACGTGTAATATTATCATCCCTTGATAATTTTCGCCTTGATGCCATACTTGATATGCCATTAGGGGAGCTCAAAGTTGAACGCTCACGTTTATGCTTATCGTTGCTTATGCTTACACCCCCCCATCGCACGCCAAAGCTGATTATGTAATCATAAGCAAATTTTGATCTCTGTGCAGCCACAGTGAGGCTGCTAGTACTTACCATGGCACGAGTTCCTTTACATGATCAGTATCTCCATGCATATCTGTTGTCCATGGTCCTCTGCACCCTCGCCAATCCAGAATTGACACCAGCCGTCGGATTGAGCTTGTAGCTCTCGGGTAAGACAACAGCTCCGATCTGTTGAAATACTGTTATTTTGCTATCCCCGGATGTATTCTGCTTCGATGTTCAAGAACACATGCAAGTATTTGAAGCTAAATACTCACCTCCTTCTTTTCCCGCTTGCCAAGCAACACCAGCCTGTTATCGTCCTTTTCAACCTCCGACAGTAAGCTCCATGTCATGTCTTCGGACCAATGAACATCCAGGATAGCAGGTGCAGTATCCTTCTTTGGCATGGTGTTGATACCGGGAGATATATCTTAGCGCTGGCAAAGTACCACGGTAACTGTAAACAGACTTCAAACAGACATATTTTGACTTGTTTACTCAACAGTACAAATCAGTGAGAACGGGGGGGTGTAAGCATAAGCAACGATAAGCATAAACGTGAGCGTTCAACTTTGAGCTTCCCTATTATAAAGGTGGGTTAAATGATAAGCAGATGCTTAGATTTCTACCATTCTTAGTCTAAATGATTTAACGGTATCAATTCCTGCACATCGGATAGTCTCATTAGATATGCAATATCAGGCAAACATAAAACTGCACAAAGTTTATATCTTACTTGCGACGATGACCATGATTGCAGTGTCCGCACGCAGACTATCATGAGCTATAGCCATTATATGATAGATATAGATGTGTTCTAGGGTGCAGCACCATCTGCCCAAGTTCATCATGGAGGTTAGGAGATATAATGGCGTATAATGGCTTAGAGGGGTCTCGCTACTACTTGTGTGTTACCATAACATTGCATGTGAATTTCCGACCAAGATTGCCCAGTCTAGTAGTAAACAAAAATCATTCATTCAACTTCCTCAGATACATTATAGTACCACTAGTAGCCAGTGAAGAGCGTACCCAAAGGTTGGGTGCCTTACTAGCAAATAAACAGAGCGTACGAGCAAGGATAATCACCATTAAAATTTGAATGCAGGCCCCTCATCCTCAGAGTCGCTGCCATAATCATATACGTCGTCTATGTCACTGTCACGATCTTTGGGAATCTCTTCATCTTCTTCTCCATCTGTGTCGTCCTGGTTGATATCATCATGTTCATCATCCAGGTCACTATCGCATCGATCTTCGTGCCCTCCGAAGTCAACATTGGCATTGTCAAGCCCCTCTGTGTTGGCTTCGGGATCATCATCATCGGAGACTTCTCCGTGACCAACACCACTACTTCCGCTCCCTACTGCATGATCAGGCTGGATGATATTCGAGGAGTCATATTGAGCTTCATGACCAACACCTATGCCTGCAAAACGACAAAACATGTCTCTGTCAGCGAAACTACGCGAGTTATGGTGAGTATATGGGTATGAAGTAAGACAAATCTTACATATTAACATAAAATGAAGCCCAGTCGTCGACCTCTCCAGGAAGTCTCGCAAGAGAGGGACCATGTCTAAGAAGGTCATCCATGCTCAGCTCAGCGAAAGCAGGGATAAGGTGGCATGCCCTGATCACTAGCGATGGGTCAAGAAACCCGAAGGCAGCGGGTGAGTCGGGAACAAATCCAATTTTTGGGAGGCGGCCTTCTCAGAAGCCCCAATGGTACTGTGGCACCACACCAAACCATCGCACCCACAAGACCTCCATGGACTGAGGTGAGCGGTTATGAGCGTTTGGGCCAACATGAAGAACATTAATACAAAACGCCCCCAGTACCTGTGCATACCAAAAAGGGTGAGCGCCCGCGCTGCTTTCTCTCGACAACGTCATCACCGCAGGGCCATGTCCAGGTCTCAGCGTGTCTTGATCCTACAGACATCATACGTCGTATAGTTAATTTGGAAGCGTTTAGGTTGGAAAACACCGTTCAGATTATTGATGAAGCGCACGTCATTTCGCTCGACATCCGTGAAGTCTTGTTCGTTGCCATCATATTCTAAACCCAGCAACCAGGAAAGGATATGGTCTTTAATTTTTGGAATGAAGTCCTGTTAGGTAATATCAGCAAAGGTGTCAGAACAATCGTGCAAGAACATATCTACCACAACAGCTGGGTCACCTCAATGCTGTTCAAGATAATGAGCTAAGTTGATGACAACGCCCGGATGACTTGCTAAACAATGGTGAGCTTCCAGCGGTAGTAAGTTTCCAGCAGGGCTGTTGCTGGTGTTGTCAGATTTTTGCAGACGTCTGATGCGAGTGCGTCTCCTTTCTTGCTTAGCCAACTGCTTCAAAGGATCCTGCTTATTTGTACTCTGGTAGAACATTTTCAAGAGCCTGTGTGCGAGCTCGCCCTGGAAATTCAAAGGATCAAGTTGTTTACTTGCCGCTCAATGAGGACATATACATACTATTTGAGTAGTGTATGAGTCAGTGGTTCTGAACATTTTGATAGAGTTTACATAGTCACCAAGTGCGTGTAACTTGTAAGTTTGGATATTGAGGGCCTTGGGACGCGCTCCAGATGGCCCTGTTCCTGCAGATGCCAAGTTGAGATTAGCACTTTTCCTCTGATGGGCAGCGATTTCCTCTGGGAGCTCCACAGTCTGAAATGCTGAACATGTAGAGTCTCGAAATTTTCGAAGCTGCTGTCCCAGATGTCTAAGAGCTTGACTGAGTAGATCAAGAGAATCATCTGTGTGGATTCGAAGTTTTGCCATGGCCTGCCATTCAGCCAGATGAAAGAGGAGCATACGGACAACTTCATCATGCGAGTCTGGGAATAGACCCTCAAATGCCGGAATAGCACACTGGACAGCAATTAGATTATGATAGATACAAGAACAACAGAGATCAAACTCACCTGTAAGACATCCTCGAAATGTCGTGCAGCTCTTTGTTTCATATTGGATACATTTGAAGGGAAACGTCGAATGGCACCTTTTCCAAATGACAGAATTAAGCAAAAGCTTGATATCGGGGGATTGTCAATGTCAGGTGAGGCCACTATGCTAATGAATATGTACCGATCATTCAGTAAAGTTACTGATTCGTGATTAATGGCATATAGCAGCCTTATAAGGTGCTTGAGGATGGATTTGAACACTCTGAGCTCGAATTCATGCAAGAGATCGACCACGAGTATAGGAAAGAAGTCAAGGCCTAGAGGCCCGAGTCGCTCGGTGAAGGTATTCTAAGAGTAAAGTATATTCAAATTTGAGACTGAGCCAATCGAAGCATGATTTCGGCAGAAAACACCGAGGACATGGGCAATCTCCTTTGTCGCGAATAGCAGCGAGAAGTACTCTATTTGAAGGTTGTCAGTTAATGTGTGGAAGTTGAGGTGACAAATGAACTCACTTTTCTGGGTAATCTGCAGAGTAAGTAAAAACCCTTGGAAAGACTTGTCGAAACACTCCATCGTGGCATTTGATCACGATCCCATTCCTATACGCATCCACAAACTCATCATCTAATAGGATGCGCCAAAGCGCATGAAACAATTCCCGTTTGCAATGGGTGAGGACGTCGCTGATGTTCTTCTTCTTAATAAATTTGTGGATGAAACCCACAATAGATTCCAGTAGCTAGAGACAAATCGTGTTAGAGTACTCACTCATGTTGTGATGGGAAGGATACTTACAGAAGGAATAAATCCGATGGGGTGACAAGTATTGCTGGTTGGACAGGCACAGGCATACTTCGATTGGTTTTCAAAGAAAAGATAGATCGGCCATGTGGAAGCATTCCCAAACTGAGTCAAGTGTGTCGCATCGGACCAGAACATGAGTCCAGCAATCACCCGCTCGAGTTTACACCCATCGTCCCTCTTTTGTTTCTGCAGCTCGTCGTGGGCCTTATTCCAGGCATCCGACGTGTAAAGCTCATCATATAGACGCTGCTCTTGGCCAGTCAATGGTGATCTCCAGAAGCATTTGAAAGGAGTAAGGTGAAACCAGTGTGACGATGCCTCTTCTGCTGCCGATTCCCTCCAGCCATCTCTTCGAAAGATATCGTTGGAGTCAAGCATTGCTTCAGAGGTGTCAAAGTGCATCATTTCTGTATGAGTATTGAAGTCAGCGGGCACATCATCAAGACTGAAATCCTTGGCCTTCAGTACTTCGCGAACGAGGCGGGTTACTTGGGACTCAGACATCAGGCCGCTATTACTGCTCATCTTCCAAGACATCAAGCGCCAGACATATTTTTCCATGGCCAAGGGGGCGACTGCAACGGAGGTGAGCTCCCAGAATGATTGGCTGGCTCATCGAGGGAAGGGGGATCAGGCATGATATTGGATAGCTGGTCGACAGAGACAGTGGCATCTGGGTCATACAATGGTCGGTGGCGATAGTCCCTTCCAATCCCAAATTTATTAAGAGGTGTACGAAAAGAATTGAACACATAAAGGACCACCTGGCGCAGAATGGGTGTTGAGTGGGGTTCTGGAATGGCAGGCGGGGGTACTGGAAGTTCGTCTCTAAATCGTAAAGGCCGCCGATGTGATTGAGAGGGACAGCCAGCTCTACTTTCTAGCTGCACCTCCAAGTTTGGAATGCAAGTTGACTTGCCGGATACACGCTGATCCTCTTGTGGGATGTCAAATGCGGAGGTGCTAGATGAGGACACTGCCGGATCATGGATATTGGAAAGAGATGCAGGAATATCGGAAGAATCAGACGTCATGGTGTTCATCGGTGGGCAGCTCGAGGCAGAAGTTGGCTAATATCCAAATGAGCGGAGATTGGGTATGGTGGACAACAAATGCACTTACTTGGGCACTAAGTTTCATTTTCTTTGCGGCAGGAGCTTCCAAGTCTTGCAGGGATGCAGAAATGTGTTTGAAATGTTGTGACTGCAAGCTCAGCTGCTTCTGCCAGTGCTGGCAGTCCTGACAGTGACGGGTCAAGTTTCTTGGTGCTGAGAATGATTGGCTGCATTGCCCTCCACATTTGAAGGACATGCTGATGAAAGCAACAAGTAGCAGAAAAGGTGTCAGATCCTTGAGAGTATAAATGAATTTCATTGCTTGTTCATTTGCACCAGAGAACAGAGTGCTCACACATTAAGTACGACGAGTAAGTGTAACGACTCGTCGGAACATGTGCTTTGTGAAGCTTACATCATCGTATCATGTGCGCCAGTTCCCGACTGATATGGGTGGAACACTAATTATACTAATGAGAAAATCTGTCCTTCTCGGGTGAAGTATTATACTCTAAGAAATACCCTTGTAACACAGGTGCCAAATTTTGTTGTCATTACCAAGTGCTACCAAGTCTATCTTCAAGTAATTCAAACTGCAAACCTGAAGCATTGTTCTGGCTGTTGAGATAGCATTGGATAGTCTGACAAGGGTGGATCGCTAATTCCACCAATGAGAAAAGCTGGGGGTTTCATCACATTTCTTAGTGGGAAGATCAATATTTACCAAAACTTTTCCGGCGTAAGCATCAATGCAAGCTTTGATATGGATCTGATCTAGACATTACTGAACGAGCTACATGCATGTATATTGTAGTACTAATGGTACAGGAAAAATGGCTGTGGTACGTAGTAAAAAACATGAGGTGCAAAACAAACAACAGTACTAGTACAAGTAGTAGTGGGCGAGTCATACAGAGAACTTGATGATGCGAAGCCTATTCGAGTGTACAGTAGAATACACGATCCTAGGACTTGAGTGCGCTTTAGTGAATGACCGATTATAAATAATCTAAACTTACCATGACATCACCGTGACCGTCTAGTCCTCTTGGAGGATCTGGAAGAGATCTCTGCCTCTTCAGCTTTGCGTTTGATCAGCTTCTCGTGCCAGATGGAGTAACGTGTATAGCCCGTCTGTCGTGCGGTTGTTTGCAATTGGATCATGACTTTCTTCCAGTCTATAGGCGACATTGGAGGCACCCACGTACGAATGAGCTGGAAGGGGTCAGGGGTAGGAGACACCGAATGGCAGATGCCTCTGCCATGTGGGATTTGCCCTCATTGCCAGACTCATCTGAGATGTTGGACTCGGCGCTGGATCCCTCCTCTTCTGCCATGAGGTCTTCGAGGTGGCTGATGGTGGTGTCCCTGATGCTTGCGAATGTATGATGGAACAACTGCTGTACGTTGTCGAGGCCCACGAGGTCCGTGTCAGGACACAATTGCTGTCATTGTAATTAGATAGTACTACACATGAGGGGGGAGGGGAACTCACAGCAGTTGCATAGTATCGCGGATCCTGATCATAGAGATCAAACGGTCCGTCATCAGGACGGACCCAAGTAGTAACAACGACGGTGAGGGACGACACCCAATTGTGGGTAAAGCCGGTGACTGGGCCAAAGACTGGTAAGTCATCCTTTTGAAGCCATTTGCAGTACGGTACAACCCTGTCCGTCTCCGACAGTGTTTGGAACACGTGTGATGACTCTGCTGGTGATGAGTAGCGGTGATCTTCTAGGACATCGAAGAGTGTGACAGCCTGCATGAATTTGTTGAAGATGACGGAGCGTTGGAGTTTGGCGATGGCGGCATCCCAAGCCTGCGAAAACGAAATCTCGGTCCCCCAAAGCTGTAGACGGCCTCCGTCTCCATCGTGGAACTCTACCAACACATCAGGGGTACCAAGGGCCTTCTCTGTAGACCCCCCCTCTCCCTCCCCTCTGAGCGTCGTGTTCATCTGGATTATGAAGTTGCCGAGTGCCTCATCGATACCCATCGATGCGAGAACAGCATTGATAGTGTCGCGCAACGGCTCGAGAAGGTTCTTGTGAAGTGGAGTAGGCAGTGTTGCGACCAGTTGGTTGGATGACAGGGAATGTGATAGTCTGCGGGAAAGAGTTGTTAATGGTTATCAGATTATCGCATCCGACTTACTTGTATTGATTGAACTGATTATTATCATCTTCAGCGATGGCCTCAATAATGAAGTTGTAATCATTGATGGACACGTCAGAGAAGATCTGGGACAAGTGAGTATGCGGAATTATCGTGGGAAACTGAGCCTCAAGGCCTCATACCTTGAAATCAGCATTGGTGTCCTCAGGTTGTCCTTCTCCTTTGAGAAAAGCGATAATCTGCCCACATAAAACTATCACAAACTTTTAGCTCAACCCACTGGCAGGTGTGAATGTTTAAAGGGAAAAACTTACCATCCTTTTTGGAAATCTCAACTTTGGGCACTTTTGCTGGGGGTGTTGTAACTTGAAAACCATGAAATTTGTGGTTCAAGGATATAGGACTTGAAGGTGGGATTGCAGTCAAACGGGCCACCGGAGATATTGAGGTCCGTTTGAGGAGCTGAGGGCAGTTAGTTCCAAGAGAACTCCCTTTGTAGGGTGTTGCATTTTTTCTGCCCCGAAAATTATTGCTCTGTGCTCGGTGTGGTGAGAGAGGCATGCTAGTGTGCTTGATGTGGCACCATAGTCAACTCCACTTATATATACACGGCAGAGTTCCGAGCCTTATCCATGATCGCGGCTGTCACAACTGGCAATTTCCGCTATAAGGGATAAGTTTTATTATAGGTAGTATACTACTAGTAGAGCAGACTCCAAACCAGTCGGCGGTGTGTAGAGAGCCTTAATCCTAATTAGCCACACTGTAAATACAACCACACATGGTTTTTCCGACATAATTCTGACTTTTTTGTTGGGCTCTAACACACCTAGCCAACTGGCACAACTTGCTGTGGCGCAAGGTTTGACCGTGTTTGTAGTCTCCCATTTGTGTCAGCTCAACCCACAAAGCAGAAAATAAGAGAAAGGCAAGCAGGAGGTTCGAGCGTGGGTCATAAGGCAAGAAAACAGCATAGCTTACCACTACACCATAAGTGCTTCTCTCTGTTGCATGAAAACGGAAATATGACCCATTGGCAAGCCTGCCACACAGATAGTATTCTGTTTTAACAATAGCTGGACATTCGAGAGTCTCAATCATTACACAGCGATTACATTTATATGGCATGGCATGCTTGGTGTATGAGCAATAATAATAATTGACCCTTGCCAAGGGTGTATCTTGCTATTGTGATATTGTCTAGCAGGCTTGCCAATGAGTCATATTCCATTTTCATGTGACAAAGAGAAGCGCTTATGGTGTAGTGGGTAAGCTATGCTGTTTTCTTGCCTTATGACCCGCGTTCGAACCTCCTGCTTGCCTTTCTCTTATTTTCTGCTTTGTGGGTTGAGCTGACACAAATGGGAGACTACAAACACGGTCAAACCTTGCGCCACAGCAAGTTGTGCCAGTTGGCTAGGTGTGTTAGAGCCCAACAAAAAAGTCAGAATTATGTCGGAAAAAACCATGTGTGGTTGTATTTACAGTGTGGCTAATTAGGATTAAGGCTCTCTACACACCGCCGACTGGTTTGGAGTCTGCTAGTAGAGTACTATAGAGGGTGTTAACACAAGTGGCCAGGAACATACTGAGTGACGTCAAGGAGTTCATTGACACCAGTTTTACCAAGCAGTTTGTAAGCAGCAGTCTATGCATTGAAATCTGTATAGGTTGTCATCGTCATTGCTGCCATCCTCCTCCCCGTCCGAGTCTGACTCTTCAGGCTCATCATCAGTACTGTTACTGTCCTCGCCGCCATCACTTTCGCCATCATCTTCCTGAACATCGCCTTCCTGAACATCACCTTCCTTGGCATCTCCATCCTCGACAGTGTCTTCCTCATCTGATGATTCATCTCCGCAGCTGAAAGAGTCATCCCGATACTTGCTGGAATGTTGCCTGATTGCCGAAGATGTGTACTGGACCTCGTGTCCGACACCAATCCCAGCAAATCATGCAAAAGTATCTCGATCTGCAAAACTATGGAGCAAAGTGAGTGTAGGCTGTAGTGTGATGAGGGCCATTCCTCACATGTTTACATAAAAGCACTCCCAGTCATCAGTTTCATGCTGAAAACTTGCAAGAGAAGGACCCCGTCTGAGAAGAGTATTTGAACGCCCCTCTGAAAACACTGGAATAAGATGGCAGCCACGGATAACGAGTGACGGGTTGAGGAAGCCAAAGGCATTATCATCAGTCTCAGGGATAAATCCAACCTTGGGTAGGCATGCTTCTTTAAGGCCCCAATGATAAGTAGGATCGACCCCAAGCCATCGAACCCAAAGAACTTCGACACTTTGAGATGAACGGTTTCGAGCTTGCGATCCAGTATGCAACACCTGTATCCGAAAGGCATGTAGTACCTGCGCATACCAGAAAGGGTGTGCGTTCTCGTCCTCTTCCCTTGATAGTGTCATGACAGTGCAATTAAATCCGGGTCGCATGGAGTCTTGGTCACGCCGGACATTGTAGGTAGTATAATTGACCTGAAAATGATGTGGTTGCTGGACTCAAGAGAGGTTATCAATGAAACGCAGCTCATTTCTCTCGGGATCAGAAAACTGATGCTCGTCACCCATCATATTGAGACCCAGCAAGTGAGTTAGAAGATGATTTTTGAGTTTCGGAACGAAGTCCTAGTATAGTATATAGTATCTGTATCAGTATCTGTCAAATGAGGTGCACGAAGGACAAACTCTGACTTTGACTGCCGGATCAGATGAATGGTCATGTAGGAATGTTGCGAGGTTGATAACATTTGACCCATGAATCCGATAGGTGGTGGTGAAGTTCTGGCAATGTCTCGACAGGTTCCTCGGAGTCTATTTCGAGATCCTGCTGCTGCCGTCTGATATGTGTGTGCCACCTTCATGTTTTGCCATTTGCTTCAGAACATCCTGTTTGTTGGTCATCCAGTAGAACTTCTTGATGAGGTGATGTGCAACTTCTCCCTGCATCCAAAATGAGACATGATTTACGGGTATGCACATTTGAAAATACACGACCAGTTGAGTACTAAATGAATCAGTGGTGCCAAATGTTTGTATTGATTGCACGTAGTCACCAAGGGAATGTAACTTGTATGTAAACAGGTTGAACGACTTTGGTCGAGGTCCTGTTCGGTCAGCCGTATTTGGTCTGGACTGAGATTCAAACCCATTATGTTGTCTCCTGTGACATGCAGACACCTCACTTGGAAGTTCCATAGTGCAAAAGGCTGAACAAGTAAACTTGCTGAACCTTTGAAGCTGAGCTCCCAGTCTTCAAAGTGACTGGCCAAGCAAGTTCAGGGTATCATCAGAATGAAGGCGCATCTTTGCAAGGGCATGTTATTCCGCCATGCGAAACAGAAGGACCCTGATGACATGGTCATGCTCTCCGGGGAAAAGCCCCTCAAAAGCCGGTATTGCACACTGGAATGAAATAAGTTGGTCAGAATGCATGTGAGTTGCGCATGAGATAGTAGAGACTTACCTGCAGCATATCTTCAAAATGTCAAGCCGTTCGCTGTTTCATCAATGACACATTCTCAGGGAACCAACGAATGGAACCTTTCCCAAAGGAAGGTATTAACCAAAATCTGGTGTGTGAAGGCATCAAAAATAAGAATCAATCAGAGCCAAAAGAACACCATACCTTTCATTGAGGATGACAATCTTCCATGGGGTCAAGTGCGAAGAGTAGCCGCATCAAATGTGTCATTACTGCTTTCAATATCCGAGTTTGAATTCATGGAGCAAATCGACCACAAGGGCGGGGAAAATGTTAAAACCAAATGATGAGAGGCAATCTATAAGCTATTCTGGAGAAATGTCAGTTCCACGTTGTGAGAGCCAAGCATCACACTTACAACGGTAGGCACCAATGAAAGATCTTTCAGGATACTCTCAACTAAGGCTCCCTTGATGGGAGCACCGTGCATATATATTGCATTGCGGGCTTTGGCCACTTTCTCGGTAACATATGTCCGTAGCTGGTTCATTCTTTGCGAGACGTCATGCAAAAATCCAATGCGGTTGAACATTGACTTTGGAGTCAGACAGCGAGGGCATGGCCGATTCCCTTTATCACGTATGGTGGCTAGGAGGACTCTACGAGCATCAACACCCAGTCAGTGTCAAAAAAGAGATGAGGACGAGAGTAGACGTGCTTCTCTGGATAGTCTGCTGAATACGTGAATATCCTAGGGAAGACACGTCGATACACCCCATCATAGCACTTAATCACAATGCCGTTCTCGTAAGCATCGACAAACTCATCATCCAGGAGGATGCACCACACCGCATGGAACAGCTCCCGTTTGCAATGTGTAAGTATATCGCTGTAGTTCTTCCTCTGTAAAAAGGTGGATAAAAAGCTTGTAATTGAGTCCGGTAGCTACACAGGGTGCGAATCAATGACACATCTGGTTGACAGACGTCTAGAAAGCTTACAGTGGGAATAAAAGCTATTGGGTGGCAAGCACCAGAGTTAGGATCCGACATGAACATATTTTGATAGATTCCTGAAAAACAGATATATCGGCCATGCTGATGCACTCCCAAACTGAGTTAGGTGGGTGGCGTCGGACCAGAACATAAGACCTGAAATAACTTTCTCCAGTTTGCAATTATTGTCCCTTCTTGTTCTGTAACTCATCGTGAGCCTGGAAGTCATGCAGTCTGAGGTTGTAAAGCTCAGTCGTAAAGTCGTTGCTCTTGCCCTGTGACTGGTGATTCCAAATACGCCTGAAAGGCTTAGATGGAACCATTTCGAAGACTTCTCCGAGAATGCAGCTTTGGATAACTGCAATGATGGCCGTAGAAGAGCCCAGAAACTGAGAATACACAGCCCATTCCCTCTAGGATTTTTCTCCTTTGATGGCACCATAATCTCTACATCTGACTGCTTCCAGCATCTCGCTGCAGAATGTCCTGTGGTGTCGGCGCTATCTTCAGATGTATCAAGATTCTTCATCTGAGCGTTGGGGTCGAAGTGCTCTGAAATCATCAACGTTGAAGTCCTCTGCTTGCATCACATCATTGACCAGACGTTTGGACCTCTGCCATCGACTTCTGATCGCTTCCTGTCACCAACCATGACATCAGCCTCCAGACTGACATGTTTTTCCAAGGCCAGGGTGGTGGACGTGAAGGGTCACCGAGGACACCTCGCCATCCTGTATGCCACAGTCACTAACATGGGATTCGCAGGGACGTAGGTCAGAGAGGTCATCAGCCGATACAATTGCATCTGGATCATACGAAGGGCGATGATGATATTGGCGAGCAATACCAAATTTATTGAAACATGTGCTGATGTAGTCGAAAAACATGAAGGATTATGCGGGTAGGACGCGAGGTGGTGGATCCTGAGCAACAGGTAGTGGTGCTTCCAGAAGTTCATCCCTATATCGCAATGGGAGTCGCTGCATGCGCCTTGGGCGTGAACCATGATCACAGTCCGGAGTGTTGGAAGGGTCTGGGGGAGGAGAACTAGTTTGATTGCAGCCGATTGAATCGTTGACGGATGGGGAGGGAGCGATACCATGGGATTGATCCAGTATCTGGGGAGTATGGTTGATTGTCGAGGATGAAGGCACTGAGGTCTTGGATACCAATCAGTCTATCACCTGTGGACGGTAAGATAAGTATCACATACCTGGTCTTCATACCGCTATAGAAGGCTTCATCTTCTTAAAACGCCTTAACGTGCTGGGGGTCTTCACGAGCTCGGCGTTTGAAATTCTGGGCTTGTAGATCCACGCGATGCTTGTAATGGTTGCAAGTCATACGGTGTCGACCAAGCCCCGTGTAGTCAGAGAACTGGCATAGACCAGGGTGGTCCCACATCCCCAGCGGTGGTGGTCCATTGTAAAAAGACCAAAGCCAGACACAGAACGATGCAGAGGATATATCTAATGTTGTTCATTTCGAGTCAATCATTTCCAACAGTCGACTATAGTCAGTGGTGAAGCGGTTGAGAATCAAGAAGTAGGTACTGGGAACACTGCCACTCTATGTAATAGGCTCCACTTTCGTAGTGAAGGCGTGAAATTGGATATATTTGAAATACTTGAGGTCACATAGTGGAAAAGAACGATGCACTAGCTCATCGCCTTCAAAGATAACTGTTCCAGATCAAACCCGCAAGGCAGTTCATGAAGGAACTGTGGGCAGACCAGCATTAGTTTAACCTTTGCAGCATTTGAAACCCCACAGCCGCACCTTGTAGCAAGATGAGAGCGATCGTCACAGACCTCTCAACAACTGGAACAATGATCTGCGGGACACCTCAGACTAATGGAGCGAAAATCAATGTACAGTCACTAACCTCCCGGACAGCACGGTCAACAAGCTGCATTGCAAGCTCGAGAGAATTGATTCAATGTGCCCCAACAGCACGTTGAGGCTCAGCTGCCGGTGTAGGCCCAATCGGCATGACCTGGGTTTCACCCTGCATACGAGTAGGATCAAACCCATTCATCGGCAGGAGTCAATGTTGGTGACATATTTGGGAATGGCAGGTCCTGTAACATTCGCCCAATTCAAAGTAATGTGCTAATCATACACGTGAGTATGTGCAAATCTCGATCAAATTGACACTTACGTACAGTGGCTCAAAAAACTGTCCGCATGTTTGCACTATTTTGACTATTTACATTATTGTGTATGAATGGACAGGTATATCCAGGACATGCCAGTAGGATATTTTGTAGTACTCCCTCGGGGCATTATTTCGAGCCCTTACCCGTGGGAATCCATTGTAATATGGTGGATCTATGAGCATTACAAAATGATGACTCATGCGGACAGTTTTTTGACCCAAGTATTTTACACAGATACTCAAGTGTTCTGGTATTTTGTGTGACCTCCCTTGGCTTTAATTACTGCCTCTATCCTTCTAGGCACACTTTCAATCAATTTCTGATAGTCCTCTGCTGTAATATTTCCCAACTCCACTGTGACTCTCTCCTATAACTCCCATACCCCTTTAGGAGGGTGGTCATAGGCTAAAAGCCTCTTCTTGAGTACTCCTGATAGATGTTCAATGATATTAATATTAGGGGATTGTGCTGGCCAGTCAAGGAGATGAATATTGTGCTCTTCAAACCATTCTCTGGCTCTCCTGGATGTATGCTTGGGATCATTATCCTGTTGAAAAATGATATCTTCTTCATCAATTTCTAATTCTGCCATGCTAGGCAGCAAGTGGTGGTTGAGAATGTCCACACACTACTCAGCATCCATCCTCCCCTCAACTTCTGCAAGCATTCCCACACCATTCCACCCCATACAGCCCCATACCATTAGAGAACCTCCTCCAACATTGAGAGTTTCATTAATCTCCCTGTCTGTAAGAGGTCCCCCCCTTCTTTTTCCACACATATACCTTCCTATCTGACCCAATTATATTGATTTTAGTCTCATCTGACCATATACCCACTTCCAGTCCTCTACAGTCTAGTGTTGATGGCCTAGGTCAAACACTAGTCTTGTCTTCCTGTAAGTGATGGAAAGAAGAGGCTTTTCTTCTTTGTTACAGCCCTGAGATTGGCTTCCTTGAGGACATTTCTTACTGTTTGTAAAGAAACTGGAGTAGTGATGATGGAATTGATATGATAAGTGACTTGGACAGCATTATTAGCCTTTGCTGTAGTGATATGTTGGATAATGACCCTCCTATCAGTAGAGGTGAGTTTGGATGGACAACCTCCACTGGAGTTTTGCTTGTCTAGGTGACATTCTTTGATGAGCTTAGCTACAGTAGACTTGCATACACCAGTTATAGAGACTATTTGATGAGTAGAGAGGCCAGCAGTAGACAGAGAAAGGATATTATCCCTGGAGATGACTTTCATGGTGATTATGACTATGATATATGGGACACCCTTTATTATGTAATTAGAAATAGGTGTAATAATGTCATAATGACACCACTTCATAATTTATTTATTAGTGACATGGCTTTATGGTGTCATAACTAATAATTTATAGAATTTAAATCTAGGGTCAAAAAACTGTCCGCATGAGTCATCATTTTGTAATGCTCATAGATCCATCATATTACCATAGGTTCCCACGGGTAAGGGCTCGAAATCACGCCCTGAAGGAGTACTACAAAATACTCTACTGGCATGTCTAAGGTATACCTGTCCATTCATATACAATAATGTAAATAGTAAAAGTAGTGCAAACATGCAGACAGTTTTTTGAGCCACTGTATCAGCTATATGAAAAACACAGGTACTACAAAGTACAACTTCATCACACCATCCACAATGAAAAGTAAGAAATTTATAGCGCAACATGACATGCACTGATACATATCACAGTTACTGAGTACCGAGACATAGCTGCAATGATACTGGATCTGCTCATGATAACGGACCTCATTGCAACTAGCCGTACTTGTCGAATCATGCGAGAATTAGGCCAAGAGGTTATACGCAGAAGATTTAGGCATATATTGGAACCTTTTGTGGGCAATCATTTGCCGAGATTCCTCTCAGCTCTACGGCATGGTAATGGTCTTATAACTGGATCGTCCGTACGAGCGATGATGGGGTATAGCAATAGCAGTGACTTGCGGGACCTGAACATTGTCGTTCCGTATACAGGTTTTGACATCTTACACAAAACCATCGAACACACGCTCGAATATACGTCCATTTCAAAAGTAGCGCATCCTGCCATCGCAGCCTCGATTGGCATATTTCGCAAATACGTATCAAATCACCAAATCATCACGCTATCCGCATCCCATAAAGACCAGAATATTCTCCACATCATTCTGAACGCCCCAACAACAGCCGACATGCTATTCATGACTGCTGGCAGACTTTGTTACTTCTACCCAAATTTTTATCACACAGGAATCGCTATTCAAAGCCACAGTGGAAATTTAGTCCCATATGACAAGAAATTGGGATGCGCCGGAGAAGTAACGGACGAATTTGAGATGCAGAGAGACATGTCCTTCCTCAACAGGACCTGCAATGATTTATGTCCCACATTTTGGCACCACATCCAAGAAAAAAATTGGCGTTTATCCGTCGATTGGAATGTAGAAGATTCAGTCACCAACGTTTTCCATGACATTGATGTTGAATGGCGATTGAACAGAGAGTGTACAAATAGCGAATGCCCTCACTGTTTTACGGTGATGTCACAAAACTTTGAATGTGCTGGTGCCAGTAACCGTAAGTTTCTTCTTGAACCAGACAAAAGATGTATGCTGACAAGTCTACACAGGTGATGATGTCAAATTTTTACCCAGTGAAATACGGTATCGTAAACCAGTAAGCAAAAATCAGTCCGCTGATACCTAGCTAAAATCACCACCAGCCTTTCATTCAACTAATTAAAGGAATATTTTATGGCAGACAATGCCACCGACCTTTCCTTGTACCAATTCCTGTAAAAGACGGTATCGATAGCCCTCCTACACTTGACGACCTTGACATCAATTACTGGGTAAAACAGTACGAGCTCTATAAGTGTACATCCACTCGACGGCACTTACGCAGGACCTTTATCACCATTCCTGGCTCTAACATGACTATCAATGGAAAATTTACTTTATATTTTGAAAGACCAGGACATTCTGTCACTCTGAACCAACTCCTTTCCAGAATGTCGCGTATGACAGGGAGCAAAGAGACTTTTCATGGAAGTATTCTCGTCGTTAAGCAAACACGACATGTACCAAACCTCATAGTGAACATGACGAAACAGGATCAACTCGTTGCAAATTTTCTCATATCGAGGTACGTCTCACCTTTCTGCAAGTTCTAAATTACACTGAAGAGATACCAGTGCTTTGCATTACCATATCCTAACAGACGCGTGATAATCCGGAGATCAGAAAGCTGTTCTCTCCGATCGTGTTACTGAGTAAGTCTCATTGCCAACGTCATATGTTTGTGGAGCAAATCTGATGGACGTCAGATAGAGTAACCAAACATTACTAAGTACATAACAATACATAGTAAATGAAAGATGTTTCAATCTTGTGTTCGAACTGTTACTATCTAACTATGGCTAACGAATCTGTGATGTCAACTTCTACGCATCCAAATGAGATTGTATCGGCTCCTGTAAACATCATCACGGTTACAAATTGTGGTACGTTACACATTGTACAGTTGACATATCTAATTCGGATGTCAGAAATCAGTGTAGAAGAGCAGGGTCGTGGAACCACCCATATTCATCTCCTGGGTTCAGCAACTAACGATCATTGATGAGCACGGTCAGAACGTTTGCAATGTAAATCTTACTTGACACTATAAACTAATTAATCGCTCTTAGACGAAAATTGATCGTGCGCCTGAGCTCCATGTCTGGCATCTTTGTTTCTCTACATGATCTGTATCTTTATAATTCTATCGGTCCATATTCTCCTCTAAAGTATCTCTTTTCTGTCAAACTCCCTAAGCCGTCCAAGCGCTGATCTTCATCTTTGAGATCTTGCGAAGGATGTCGCGTAAACAACTCGTTTTTCAAAGTCATGCAAGAGACGGATGCTCTGTTGCCCTTTGCTTCTCGACAGAGCTACATAAGCGTTAATGGGATTCAAACCGAACGAAGTTGTTTTCCCTATGTCGACGATAACACGTTCTATGGTCTGTCCCTGTGACTTGATGTCCGTGAAAGCATATCCTGGTGTCAACGGCAGCTGACGGCGCATTACAGTGCAGCGAGGTTTAGCGTGGATCGGGAATTGATGGACAGAAGGTACTAAAGGCACTTCTCCTTCTTTGAATTCCGGGCATAATATGGATGTTGTGAAATCAAGACGGACGATCACTGCAGCGGGTGGATACTGTAGGTAGACTTTGTTGTCTTTAGGTGCATGTTTATTTGTTTGTTCTCGAGAGTCCAGCAAGATATTAACGATAGTTCCGCGCGAGCCGTTGGCCAGATTTGCTCCGGTAGCGATGTTTTCGGTAACCATCACCTTCATGCCTATTGCAAGTTGAACCTGTATTGGCAAGTGCTGGGTTTCATCGAGAGATAGCTTTGCGGTTGCAAGCCGCTGCTGCATCGATAATGGAAGACCTTTGGATGTATCCTCCGCTGAAGCGATATACAAGTGAGCCGCGATATTTGCAGTGCTTCATCAACGATAAGGATTCACCTATTCGACCACCACTGTTCCGTGGAGTGACCAATACTGCATCGTTCCAGGGAGAAGAATTGAAATCGGGAAGCAACAAGCATCATTAGTGATAACTAGGTTCCGTATTTCTTGCAGATCACCAGCGTACATTCTCCATCCCGTGTGCGCGATGCAGTATACCTGCCCAGACTGTATCTTCTATGTGCATTTGCTGACAAGACGGATGACGGTACGGAACTGTTCAAACAAATGATGTCCCAGCTCGCATTTCTGATTTGGAGGAAGGTGCGTAAAAAGGGTTTTTTTGATGTTACCGATCGTCCAAATTGGTGAAAATCAGCGATGAGCAGGATGCTCAATGCTCCGAACGGGATCACGCTGTCTGTCTCCTTTTCTGCACGAATTATACCCAGCACCTGTAAGTATTGTATCCATCATTAGCTGATTGAATACTATGACTGAAAAGTGTTGTTACACTTACCTGTGACAATAGAGTGAGTTGTTCTGCTGTTAACATGCTACTTTCATCGATGACGAGCAACAATTTGTCGTCCATGTTATTGTGTCGTCGGCGAGCCATATCAGGACGTGGATGAGTAGCCCATTTGTCGGTACGGGGGGTTTGACGGGGTGGCAGGCCAGCCCAAGAATGCAAAGTTGAACCTCCGATGATACAGGCTGCGACTCCTGACATTGCTGTACGTGCTAATTTTGATTCGCACCCGTGCTGAGCAAAGGTCTTTGTAATAGCGTTCACCAGTTTTGATTTGCCTGTACCGCCTTCACCCGTAACCAACATTAACAGCTGTGGACGGTTCTCCAGAAAGATGCGAGATTAAGTGATTGCGAACGATGGTGTGTGCGATGAGTTGTTCTCTATTCAACTCCGGGCATTGCATTTGATCTTCAGGCTGCTGAGGTTGCATTTGTACAGTCGGAACGAAGCAGGGATAGGGACGGCGCCTTGAGATGCAGTGTGTACAGAGCCGGTATCTGTTGCTCTGTAGCTGGATTGACCCGCTCTGCATTTTCTGAATGCAGTGCAATGTCTTGCCATTCCGTGTAAATATGGACTTCGTCTTCTGAAGCGCGTCGGCAGGGTTGACGTGGTGCGGTGTACACGGTATGTCGTTGAAAATGCCAAAGTCTTCAGCAATATTGATGGCGACATCAGCATAAAGTAATTCCCGTAGGGTAATTGTCCTTCATCGCATTTTCAATATCTTCTTCCGTTATGTCGACTTGAGTGTCATTGGAATGTAATGGAGGTGAGTTGAATTCATCTGCAGTTTCATCGGCATCGTCTGTCTCTTCATCATGACACTCAGAAGCTTCACTCCATGCTGTTCCAAACTCTTTCCCATGCGATTTTCCCGTGCTTTATCAGAGCACTCATAGAAGTATTGAATGTTGTCTATTGCTTTCAGAATCTGGGGTGAAGCTGTTTCGGAAAATGCGAGAAAGACTTCGGTAAACGTCAAGTGAGGGGCTTGAGATCGAGCAATGATCTCCAAGGTTTGAACAGAGCCAGCATAGACGCGCAATATAAAGGATAAGACTGCTCGTCATTTCGACGTGGCAGCCATGGACCAGGAAAATACGGCATCATTTCGTGATTGTCACCGCGTAGTACACGACAGTGATTGTCGTGTCCGGAAGACGACATGTATTGAATTTGATTGTTGGTTTTCCATCGAAGCGATGCTGGCTCTTTGTCGTTTGATACCGCTACATCATAGGTATTGAGGAAATAATTGATATAACTGAAGTGTTCTAACGCATCACCACGATCGATATATTCTCGGATTTGGTCGTGCAATTGGAGAGATTGAGTTTCTTCTGCGAAGTGCAAGACCGCATATTCCATCTATGACAAAACTCGTTAACATGTCAACTCTACTAAATATCCAGACAACCGTTTGTCTGCTTACATCATAATCTTCAGCTGAATCTTCTCGGATTTCTAGCTGCCCTTCAGTGGAAAGTTCAGTAACAGGTCTGTAGTATGTCTCAATTTATATGGCATTTTATAGGGAGTAAATCACGCACCGTTGCGAGACAAGGTGTGGCCATGTTTTCTTCAACAAGTTTATCACCGAAGAGAAGTAAATGGATTCGAAATGATGGGATATGTATCGATCTCCCCACTTCATGATATAAGTGATCACCTCGGGTGCACTGAATTCTTGTTCTCGGCTGAGTGAATTAGCACAGCGTTGAATGAGACGCTTATTCAGTGCATGAGCGTCCGAATTCCTCCTGTCTTCTGTCCGATGGAAAGCAAACGACTTTGCCAGTAATGCTGATGCATTAGAGGAATGTTGCTGGTTCTTGGCAGTATACATTGAAATATAGAATCCGATGTCCTTCGTCTCTTCACCATTAGTGATCAGTTTCACGTCGTGATTGGCTCGTGTTGCTAGTAGAATGGTCGGATTCCAATTATTCATCATCCCGAATGATCGCTCAGGGCCCCAGTTTCCTTCTGTATCAATCCAAGCTCTTTCTGCTGTCGGGAAAGGTGCTCGCCGTTTGCAAATAACTCGTCCTCGAACAACTTTCAAACAGCTACTAGAGCAAGAATGGATCTGAACAGCGCGTACCAGATTCTGGAGTGTATTTTGTTCATTGTGTGCAAATCCGGACGTCCTTGGATCAAGCGGACGAGAGTATGACACCGCAGTTTCTCGGGGAAGCGTCTTCAGTGTCTCCTTCGTAACTCCAGAGTGATGACCTCGAATATTCTGGGCAATGTACGATACGACTTTGTTCCGGAATTGCTCCGATAATAACAGTGATTTCATCGCCGCTGATGTAGGAGCGCCGCGTAGCCAGAGGACTATATGTAAGTGCAATGTTCCTCGCCCTTGAGCCTCAACTGTTCCGATATAAGCTTCGACAGTACCAAATATACCTGTATGGCGTCGGACACCCAATTTACTATGATGTCCTGACTTGATACCGAAAAGTTCCTCCAAAATAGCAGCAACCATGAAATGGAAGAATTTTGCTGCTGCGTACGGATCATTTGCGATTCTGATGGAACTGTGTGCGAGTCGGGTCCAGCTTTTCGATCAAAAGCATCTAAATCTATCTCCGCGCCTGTAAGTATTTGCGCTATGGGGTCATGTGTATCGGTGGGATTAATAGTGATCCATAGCGACGGAGGACTCTTCAAAACACACATCCCCCAGATAAGAGACCGGATTTTAGTGCGTGACTCGTCAGTCCCGATGACCTTTGAGCGCACTGCAGTAAGGTGTCGTTTCAAGGCTCGTATCGTAGGATTGGACAAGGGCTGTCGTTTCTGTTCTTCTTCGCTCGCACGACGTAAATCATCCACAGTAAGTTGTCGAAATTCTCGTTCGGATCTGAGAAAGTCATGTTTCTTGACCTAGCAGATCGTTATGAAGATATTTGATTCATAAAAGGATTCACGCACCTGCATAACGCTTGTTTGCACACCTGTCTCTTCTGAATTACTCCGAAAAGTTGAAACATGAAAAGCATATCTTTACGAAATCTTCGGTCTGCATAACGCATAGCCCACTGAGCATGAGCTTCATATGGTACAGGTCGGAGTCGTTCAACTTCGAACCCTCCTGTTGCATACGGAAATAGGTAGGGGAAAGCTCCCAGCAAGTGATTCGGGTTATCGGGATCGCCGATGCTCAGCGATTGGTCATCGCGTCGTCGAGGATATTCATTAATGAAGCTGTTACCGCGCTGGCCGGTGTATACGTTCAGACACTATTGGCAAGTGCTGTGAGCAAATATCTGCATTGTCATCTACTTCTGATACGTTGCTGTCCAGTACTCTGTGAGGCTGCACTGGAAAAATGTTCGGTTGCACTGAGTACAGTAGATTTATTTTAAATTCTGCGGATCTATAGAGTTGGAATACTTACCAGTGTTTTCAACAACAGTTTTCTTCTTCAATATGGCATCCGGTAGGAAATACGATATTTGATTCTGTATTGCCGTGAGTATAACAAAATTATATTGGCGACAATGTGCAGACCATTAAACAACGTCTTCAGCGTCATCGTCAGGTACATAATTATCTCGTTCGGCGTCAACCATTTCGACGTTGGGCAAATGTCTAACAGAAGTCAAAATAACCTCAGGTATTCCGAGTTCGGGAAAGAGTGAAATATTAGCTTCAGAAATGGTGATGTCGCGATAGAGAGGATTGTGTTGCTTAAGAAAAAGCAATGCATTTCGCAGATGACTCCGACTCACGGTAAGGAACGAAGGCATACATCGCTCCGGAAAATTATTGGGACCAACGATGGAAACCCCGATTGTAGTCGCTAATACCACTGGTTTAGGGGGGAGTAGATCACCGTCTACCATAGCTGCAATGCCCGAAGTATGAAGACGGTAGGTTGAAACGTTTCCTCGAAGTCCGCTGTTGAGACCTGCGGAATCCCAGTTAACCCACACCTCGCCTCTTTGGGTAGAGTTTAAACGATATATGCTGCGGGATAGGACAGAGCAACGAGCACACGCTCTGGTAAGGTGAGCATCGCGAGCTCGTCAGGGATCTCTCCGACCCAGAGGTTATTGGCGAGAGAGAGCATGGGAGTCTTGTTGACGTTGATATCGTCAAGACAAGATCCACAAATGTATCCATAGGGACCTTCTCCTTTATGGAAGACAGCTTGATGATATAACAGCATACCGTCAACCAATTTTTGATGAGGATGAACTTGAAACGGTCTCAGAACATTTTTGTTATGGATATCGCGAAGAGCGATTTTGGTTGCCTCTGACGCAAAATACTCTCCAGCACAGGAAATGCAAACAACTTGTCGAGTAGCATCATTCCCTGTACGATCGATGAAATTTGACAGGCATTTTTCGCGTACCGACTTCTCCACGTCTTGAAGAAAATGGTCGTCATCCGCCGACTGCGGCTCCTGTTGCAAGCAAACTCTCTTCAAAGCTCTTTCCCGATCTTCGTGTACCCTCTCTTCTTTTGCTGCTGCAGCAGAGATCATCAACTTCTGTAATTCCGAGGATCGTTCGACGGCCTCTATCAAGGTTGATCGTCTGCGTTTGTTAACTCTCGAGATTTTTCCAGGACCTGCTGTCATCAAAATTTCTTTCACCGTAAGTTGCTGCAAAGCGTGGTCGAGTTCTGATGGATTCGAAGTCTCAACAACGTCCGGTGTCTTCTTCTCACCAGCCGCGATGATGAGTTCACGAGCGCTTCTGAATCCCGTACAGTGTCCAGCAAGGCACTTCGTTTTCGTTTTTTGTTTCGAGTCAAAGATAAGTTGACGTCCTCAGTTACTGCAACGATCGCCTTCATACTCAATCGTTCCAGAGCATTTTCGAATTGATTACCAGCCATTGGAATTTATGTGAAGATGATGGGAGTGGTTCAAAACGTGAAAAATTTGTTTATCAATATTTAGTTTTATTTGGTTAGTCTGCCAGTGGTCCGTCAGATTTACCCACCTGGCATATGACCTTGCAAGCAAGGTGATTGCATTATGTC
>JABCPV010000341.1:0-35482 GCA_016584345.1 Suillus ampliporus
CAAGTCTGTCCGCAAGCGCTACATTGCGACTATACTCTTGCAAAATCTCAAATTCCATAGCTTGTTTGTACCTGTCACGACTGTTGGTCTCGTCTTGTCTCATCCCGCTGCTTGCAATGCTTTGGCAAAATATGCTTGTAAGTCGATGTTGTTACCCTCATCCTAAATATCCTAAATGACGATATCAAGCTGCTAACCTCTATGACGTTGATTTGGCCTTTATCCGGGACCATGCAGAGACAATTCTGGCATCCTCCAGCATCAGCTATCTTAAGACTGCTCAGCTTAAGGGCAGTGTGTTCCAAGCAGACTGTGATGACGGGACTGTCTCGTCTGTATTCACCTCATTTTATGTTGACCACGCTGAGCCTTTGAAGGCATTGAAGCAGTACAAGGCAAAGGGTCCGTGGGCCTTGGGTGAACTCCTCGACGGACACGAATTTCTTGTTATTTTCCCTATGCCCGTTGTGGGGAACGTACCCACTGTAGGCCTGTATTCCGTGAATATTGAGGACTCTACAGGTGACTATCCGTATATCCTGCCCTTCATATGACGCCCATCCGTCTTATCCGACTCACCCGTTCGACACCCGTCTCACCCGTCTCACCCGTCTCACCCGTGCGTTCCACCCGTTCCATGCATTCCGTGCGTTCCGTGCGTTCCGTGCGTTCCATGCGTTCCATGCGTTCCGTGCGTTCCGTGCGTTCCATGCGTTCCATGCGTTCCATGCGCTCCATGCGCATCATCCGTGTCTTCCCGCGCCCGTCCGCATCATCCGTGTCTTCCCACGCTTGTCCGCTTGTCCATCCACTTGTCCACATATCCGCGCATCTGCACTTCCGCTCGCCCGATCCATCTGTCCATGTCCGTCTATCCTCATTGGTAAGTTTTCCGATCACCTGTCACTATTTTCTTAAAGATCCCATCATATTACGTACCCTTTCTGCTACTCGGACCCGGATGCATGTAGAGCGCCCTAAAATGCGGTACCTGTCCGCCAGGGCACTCCAGATCGCTCTCCCTACATATAGACAGGAAAAACATGTAGAATAGGATCGATCCAGACCCGCACTTTATTTCCCACTTTGTTTTCCTCTTAGAAGGATTTGCTATTCCGCTATTTTGCCAATGAACACTCCTTGACTTGCTCTGTAACGTCCGCATCGCCCGTATCATCCGCATCGTCCACATCATCCACATCGTCCGCATCGTCCGCATCGTCCGCATCGTCCGCATCGTCTGCATCGTCCGCATCTTCACGCGCCCATCCGCATCGTCCGCATCTTCCCGCGCCCGTCCGCATCATCCGCATCTTCCCGCGCTCATCCGCACTTTCTCGCATCTACAAATCCTCCATCCTATCTACGATAGGATTGACTCGGGTCATTAGACAGAGTCTAGTTTGTGTTTCTCCTCGCATTTATCGAGGATCGCTGCCCAGTAGCAATCCCCTTGGGACGAGTACAAACCTCGCACCCTAGGAACTTATTGACTACCCTTAGCATCTATATTTTCCTCACCCACACCGTGATCCCTATCGCCAACACCTAGTACTACATTTGAAATTCGAACTGCTTGTCATTGTTTGTTTTTGGTGACTTGGCCGTGATTGATCGTCGGAAGTTGAAATTTGTGGTTCCGACTTATGTTTTTTTTTTTGGGATTGGCCTAGTGTTCTGAAAATGGCTGTAAAGATGAAATTTTGGCAAAGTAGATCCACTTTTGCAAAGACACCAAAGTGCGAGTTAAGTCTATTTAAGGCAAGCTTAAGTAACATGCACATTTCCTGATACCCGCCTTGGGCCAACATCATCTAACAAAGAGTCAGCGTGCACGGTTCGAGTCCATTGCAGCTGCCAATCCCCACACTCGAGCTGCAGAACTATACACAGGCATTGCTGGACAGACTGGACCTCAGCCATCAGTGGCTGAAATATCTTCTGTCCTCTACAACGTTGGCCGCATCAGGGCAGAGCTGCGGCACATCAAAGAGAACAGTTCAGGCGAGTTCGCTGATGACTTTGTCAACTTTCAGAACGCACATGCTGGGTTTGTAGGAGATGCTGGTTACGATGAAAAGAGCTTGAGGTATGCTTCCCGCCTTCTGAAACGTCTCTAGTTAACAATTGCTGTAGTGCGGGCCAGATTTCAGTGACAGCGACAGTGTGACTGCCAGTACCAATGAGCACATCATTTCTAGTAGTCAACGCATGCCACGACCTCGAAAGCAACAGCAAACAAGATCACAAGGGGGACCTAAGATGTGAAGGAAGGTGATACCGACTGCGACTTGAGATGGCCGCATCAGATTGCACACGCGTCAGAACTGTAGTACCTGGTCATGTAGTTAGTAGGCTTGAGAGTTGGTAAGCTTTTCAACCGCTTCAGGTCACTCGTTTACCAGAAAGTACGATGTCTCAAACAATCATTGTTGTGGTATCGTAAGCGGAGGAATCGGTACAAAGAAACTGGTGTATTAGGTCGTTGAATAAGAGTGTGAATGCATGGAAGAAAACATGCGCGCGCTCGACTCCATGGCTCGTCTGGAGGTCGAAGCAGTTAGCAGCAGGTATAGTTGATACGCATTCACTATTTGGTAGCATCGCAGCAGTGGTCGCGGCACTTGCCGCAGCAGTCGCAGCAGTGGCGCAGCATTTTCACGATGCCCCAGCTGCACGTGATCAAAAACCATTGAATCAACTTTGGGCAACTTCGTCATGTGAAGGGGTGGACCAAAAATGGTCTCACGTGACGCCAAAATGGTCGTGCACGTGAGGGACCATTTGCGACCATTCAACAAAGTCACGTGATATATGGTTGGTATGAAGGGAGAAGGGGAACAGTAAGTGCGGGAGGGAGGAGGAGGAGTGCGAAGCAAAGGGCGAGGCTAGATAGCGAGGAGATACTGTAATATACAAGATGTGAAGCATTAGTAGTGATAAAGGAACCAAAGCGAGAGCATTTGAATTGAAAGATTTAAAAAAATTACTACAAGTCCCAGTGCTCCTGGAGGTACTCAACACGAAGGTGCTTGATGCCGTTGTGCACAGTCAGCAGCGCATCCGGCGTCGATTCGTCAATCTCGAGCTCCTCGTACAGCTTGAATAGCACCGTGCCTGATTCTTCGAGTGTCGTCGACCGGTCGAGCAGCATCATCGCAAAGGCCTCCTGCTCGAGGGCAGGACTTTCACCAGAAGGCCGGAGGAACACTTGCTCGTATATTGACTTGATGGTTTCGAGGAAGGCGCGTGGATGGAAGCGCTTGCCTTCAGAGAATATGCCTGGTGGCTGTGGCCAGGGTGGAGGCGCCTCAGTTTTGGACACCTGCTTGGCGCCGTCGGCACAAAAGCCCCGTCTGTGGTTGTACCCCGAGTTCTCGGGACCGGGGTACATGATGGTCTTGCAGCGGGAGCATGTGTGTGCCTTGCGAATCTGTAGATAGAGAGTGTGAGCAAGCACGAAATAGATGAGAAAGGACTTGCGCACCTTCTTCCCAAGCCCAGGCTCGGCCTTGATGAGCTCAATAGCGTGACAGTGCCTTCTCCAGAAGGACTCTGAGCCAGAACGAGCTGTATTGTAGTGTTAGCACAATGAAAAATGTCAGTGAGTGACTGGAAACTCACATTTGAAGTCATTTTTTGCGACACGGTTCATCACGGCAACCTCGATCTCGCCGAGCTTTCGCGGAAGGGCCTGGGGGTTCTTCTTCACCGTTTCGGAACCATTGGCGCGGTTCTTCTCCTCGAGACGGTTGTTGTAGGTCTCGGTAGCTGCAGCCCACTGTTTGGGCGTCATCTTGAAGGAGATCCACGCAAACTCGGCTCTCATGTCCATGAACAGGTGGAATTCAACATCGCCAGAGATGTGCATGGCACGGGCGTCGATTCTCGTCGCAATGGTGAAGAAGTGTTGAGAACGGGTCATTCCTGGGGGCCTCGGAATAGGTGTGTGAGCGGTGGTACCAGCAACTGGGTTTGGGGGAGTGGAACTGGGTGTGACCGGCGCGGGAAGCTGACACTGAGTGCTGGCGCCAGCGTCCGTCGGCCGTCGTGAGGGAGCTTTGCAGTAGGGCAGCCGGCTTCTTGGTTTCAGGAAGTGGTCCAGTGTGATTGATGGAGAAATCCCCTGTAAATGCGGATCAGAGGAGGGTATAATGGGAGTGGAGGGGGGGAAATGGGAGAGAAAGAGTGTGCTTACCTGTGATGCGGCAACTTCTGGGACATTAACCCTAGTGGCGGCCGTCATATGCCGCATGATCTTGCGGGGTGGCCTGCATGCTGCTGGCCCGGCCTGGCCAGAATCTTCAGGTTCATCGTCATCCGCCTTGCGCTTTGTTGTTGGTTGCGGTTGAGTGTTTGCTGTCATGACAGCCAAATGAGAGTTGGCCTCGCTAGTGTCAGTGACTTCTGTGACTGTGGGAATTGTGGTGGTTAGTGAAAGCTGTGCATCGAAGGGGGCCTGAGGCTGGGAAAGAAGCTGCGGGTCAATGTTGAGCTCTTCAAGTATTTCAGACCTCGCAGACTGCAGGGCAAGGTCAACTGCATCATTGCCTTCGCCACTAAGTGCCTCAAGAAACTTTGGGCCAGTCATATCGAGCTCGATTGGTGACTCTTCCGCCTTGACATCCAGTAGCCCACCAAATGTGGACACAAAACTCGATTTGACGAGCCCGAAGTGCTCCTCGGACGTGGTCTGAATGAGCTCTGGCAGGCAACATGTGCTGGTGGTCTTCTCTTCGAGTCGGAGGTTGTTGAATTGCTTTGCGATCCTGTCGATGAGGTGAATGTGATGAGAACCGTGAGTTGATGCGACAAAGTCTGATTTTCTCGCCCTCGAAAAGGAGACGCGGATGTTTCGTCGAAGAACGAAGTCGTGGCAAAGGCCCGTGAATGTCACAATCCCGCTGGTGTGCACACGCTGGAGTGAGTTCCACCCTTTGTGTGACCCCTCCACACGGCTTCCATCTGTTCATATGTCCTGCCGCTGGCGTTCGAGGCAGCCTTTCTGTACATGTTTGAGCTGTTCCTCGTGAACCTGAAATTGATGTTAGTGTGAAACGGACTTTTCTGGGATGAGTTACTCACTTTGCGTGCCCCCGCTGACCAAACTGTGCCTTCACATGCCCATTTGTCGAACGTCGAGGTAAGTCTCGTCTCCTGCTCATTTCGGTCCCAGTACTTTGCGGGATTCCCGCCTTCAGCATGTTTCTTCAAGATACAGGCAGAGATCTCCGCGACTACCTCTTTCCGGTGGGGATTCTTGGAGGGATTAAGGATAACAGTCGCATATCTTGCTCTTAGGATTAGTTTGTAGACTATTAGATGCAAATGAAGATGTACTCGCCTCATAATGAAATGCCAGACATCCAGTTTCATTGTGGCATCAGGGAAAACGACAGACACAGCATTGCGAACATGGCAGCAGTTGTCGGCAACAAATACTTCAGGTGGAGGTACATCCAGAGCCTCACATCACGTCTTGAGGCCTTCGAGAAGTTCGCTTATCTCGGCATTTGACTGACCGTGACAGAAGCGCTAATATAGATCAGTCAGTAGGTGCCGTCTCCAGTCTCATTCAGTTGACCTACCCAGCCCACAATCTCACCATTCTCGTTCATCAGACTTATAATCCCTCCCTTCAGGACCTTCAGCTTCTGCTTCTCTCGGCTGGTGATGGTTGCTTTCGTAGCGGCACGGAATGTGTTGTCAAATGAAATGCTTATACCTACTCAAGCACTGGTGAGTGTTCAAGCACTGATAGTAGAGCAATTTCTTACCAGAGAGAGTGCGAAGATATTCCTCTGACTCCCTTTCCCGCATTCCCGACACAAACTCCTGGAAGATCTCACTGACCATGTCATGCGAGATCGGCCTCGCATTGTACTCTTTTACGTCGTAAGGATCCGAAAATGCCCGAAGTGGATTTGGGCTGAAGAAATCCATCCCGTGTCGTGTCGTTCGACGCGACTTCCAAGCTTGAAGGTATTCCAGCTTCCGCCTGTTGTACTCAAGCAGATGAAGTTCTTTAGAAGGTGTGTGTTAGCGCAGTGTTTGAGAAAGTAGAATAGTGGTACTCACGTCGGATGTTTTCAGCGAGAGTTCCCGCAGTAGATGATGGGCGCAACTCAACAACTAGATCAAACAGCTCACGACTAACAGCACATCTGTAGAAGAAGATTGGTATGTCTGCTGCCGGTGAATGTGACTTAGCCCGCTAATCAACGATCACCAGCCAAAATTGATCAAGCTCACCTGGAATGGACCAATGGGACCAATTGCGCCAGAAGTCCGGATTCGTTGTTGCGAAGCAGTGTCCTTTGAGGTGCGTCTTTCCATTATGCTCACAGTCGCTTTCTAGGCCCTTCTTACTTGTTGGATCAGTTCTGCAACTCTCACAGCGGAGCTGCATGCCTATCGCTGCCTCATCAAGCATTACTCCATGGACATCCCGAGGACCAGTCCCAGTCCACCCATCCCACGAAACACCATCCCTAGAATTGCATCGTGGACATCTTGCAAGCCCAGGGTGGTAGAATGGATGTATGACACGAAGAGGCTTCAAGTACAAGACTTCTGGGTTGACTGCAGGCTCAGATTGATTGCGCTTTCGGGCATGGAGGTAAGATGGTGGCAGAAAATGAGGGCCAAGTATTGGAATCCTGCTGTCCAGGCATGGTCGCGTGAGTGTTTTCACTGATCGTATTCGTGTCTTCTCCGAGATATAGTTGATGTACTCAATCACTTCAGCCTCCCATTCACACTGGCGCTTGGGTCTTGGATTGACCATTCGCTCTGTATGTCCTGTCCATGACCCAACACGTTTTTTCACCTAGCACAACGGTCATTAACAGGTCAGTGTCAAGATGTGAAGTTCTGCATGCCTATTGCTTACCGCGTCTTTCCAGTTTGCCTCGAATTTTTTCTGCCTGTCCTTTGGCTCCAGCATTGACAGCAGTTTGCGCACCATGTCTGGTTCATAGACGGACATGATTCTGCCGAGTCTCCAAGGGCTCTGTGTGTGGAAGGGATAGCAAATGTAACTAGTATTGTAAGGGTAATGAAAAAAACGATTTTTTTTGCAATTAGGGGCCGCTTTTTGCGCTTGACTACTTCACCGCACTACTAGTGTCCGAACTCGAGTTGAATCAGTCTACCTGAATATTCCATATAACTGCCGTGCCAAGTCACCGTCAAAATAAATTCTATTGTTCAAGTGTGATTGGTGGGCTGAATGAATTCAATTAAAGGCTCAAAACTGACAACTGGTGCTACTGCATACTACGTAGTTCAAACCTACTATATGGCTCCACATCTCCACCACGTCCCTCCGTCAAAGTCTACAACTGGGGTTGGGGTGCAACCTGCAACTATCAAATCCGAAAGTACTGAGACAGCCGTCCAATTGTTCACTGGCAATGGTTTAGATGCTGTATCTGTCAGAGTTCACCTGAACTCACAGATTCACACCGAGGATATCGAGCAGTTTGTGCGGTTCGGATTTGATGAACAAGTCAAAAGCCTTGCGACTCGTTCAGGGTTTCAAGTAGCAATGGTCCAAGACATCTACAAACATGTTAGCAACTTCAAACAGTTGAAGAAAGTTATCAGGGCCATGCGTGCCTCTGCAATAGAGCACGCTAAAGCCGAGATTGAAGCGCAGGAGATGGAGGACTTGTATGCCAGCGAGTCTGACTCGGAGGATGACAGGGGCAAGAATGACGGAGGAAAGGACACTGATAAGAAGCGAAAGTTTGGTGAGTGAACTTGAGCAGAACTTGAGATACATACATACAATGTATTAACTATTGAATTGTATTGAACCGAAATTTCCAGAGTCGGAGAGTTCGGAGAGGTCAACGTAAGCACTGGACGGTGTCTTGCAGATTCGGGAGGCGCAGGAAATGAGGTTTGTCACCGTTAAATAAATCTGTGTGTGAAGTACGTACCTTAGGGCATCACAGACCTCTCAGGGCCTGTACTGTCGAGACGGCGAGCAAATATCTGCTGCCTTGAAGTTGTAAATGAATAATCTGTGTGACAGTGTGAAGTACGTACTTTTGGAGCATCACTGCATCAATAAAGACCTCTCAGGGTCTGTACCGTCGAGACGGCAAGCAAATGTCTGCTGCCTTGAAGTAAGTTGCAGCAGCACATGAGAATAGGGTACGTACCTCGAGACTGCTCCTTTCAAAGTTCAAACAACCCCTTCGCGAGACCTCCGATCTCCGACAGAGCGACCCCTTCGCAGCTTCCCGCGCGCCTGCGGCGCGGGGACCCCTTCGCATGACCATATTTTCCAACTTTGAGAGGACATGTCCTCGTGACATCTAATGTAGGGTCTCTCCCAATTGAACTTGACAGTACTTTCCACTAGCATCCCCTACGTAATTCGAAGACACATTCGTTGTGTGTGCCCTCGACCGTCGATGATACCATGGAGACACCTCTGTCCCCGTCGGTAGCTCCCTCAGCTCCTCTGGTTCCTGCCCTAACACTCTCCCCTCTCATCGCTCGCACACCAAAGAAGACCTTGCCGCCTTCTCAGTTTGACCTGAATCTACTGTAACAAACGCCCAGTCATGCAAAAACTAGGATTTCTCCCTGAGGACACCTCTCCCCTTGCAGCTCTCCCAACTCATAACAGAAAGTCCTTTCTCCCCTGCTCGCCTGGCTAGAATATATCACCAGAGCGCTTTTCGGTGTGTCATGTCCTGACGACCACATGCTCAACTTGGCTTGCCACGAATGTCCCTATAGGACGACACAGCATACCCTGAATGGAGACGACGAGTCTCGAATAGAGGTGCTAGGAAAGGTCAAACAATCGGAGAGGGAAACGTGAAGGAGTGGAATCCAGTTGCGGTTGTTATCCGGGAGCATCTGTGCACAAATGCTACAAGAAGTTGCTCGCTGGAATCGGATGGATCACTCAGCAATCTAAACGTGGTCCTGTCAAGGCGATGTGAAAGTGCTGTTGCCGCATACCAGGAGAAACAGGTCAGTCAGATCATGATCTTTCGCTATGCATAATTTAATGACATGATATCATACAAAGCTCGAGTCAGTAAATGCCCTCGCGCGGACTCTGGGTTCCATTCCGTTCGGTCGTGTATCTTCACTCCAACACTTGCTGATGAGAAACTAAACATCCGTACTACACTTCGAGATATTGTGCCTGGACAGTTCTCTATGCTCGAAAAGGAGCTTGTACGAGGAAAGGTGACGCAGCGATCAGTCTCGCTTTCTCAAGATCCATGCCACTATCCACAGGCTGAGTCGAAGGCGCAAAAGTCCCCTGCTCAGATCGGCTGGCTTCACTCAAAACTCGATATCGACCCTCTCGCACCCCATATCACACTCTCGGCTGCTACTTCGTCTTCATCACTCCCCCCTTCTGCTGTCTTCATCTCCCATCGGCACCCGTATCCACCCAAACGCGCCATTCGCACTCTTAACCCAACCCCCACTCCTTCATCGCTCAGGAAATCGGCTAGCCATGCACTGCCAGTTTTGTCCTCTTATCCCCTCCACCTCCATATCGCTTCCAGAGGCCCCACTTTCCCAACGAACGTGTATACCTCGGGTCGCTCAGCAGTTTCCTCGACTGCTCACCTCACGGCTCGTTGCTTGGACCTCTCCTAAACCCTGCGATCTCGAACCAACGCACGAGATTTGAACCTGGGCTGATATAATCCATGAGGAACTGGACGAGCTCAAGAGGCGGCACAAAGTGTACATTCAACCAGCTGGAGCATCGTTGGCGACTGAGTATGAGGTAGACGAGGTGATAGCCAATTTTGCGAATTGCAGGACAACGCCTCCAGTTATTCAAACGCATAAAGAGGACCACATGATCAACCTGATGCGCGAGAGAATTTTATCGCCAATGCTCGCACAGAAATCAAGAACCTGTGTGAGAAGCTTGCGGTCGGAGAAAGATGAACTGAATAGAGAAGAAGACCAAACGCACCTTCCAGGATGTCAAGGCTTTGCCATGCCAGTACAATCTCAGTCCGCACATCAACGGTTCCACTTCGCTTGACTCTGGTGTTAGGCTCCTTACTGCCTTGTCATGAATACTGGAATCGTGATAAAACTGTCTGTACAATCGTACAAGATACATGCACGCACATGAACACCGTCTCCCATGTCGTCGAAACAGCCTGGCGGTAGTTCATCGTCCTCGACTGCAGTGCGTAGTGTCAGTCTAGAAGGTCGATGTTACAATTATCGAAAAGGTTGAGAAACACGTCACGTGCGTTTATTAAAGACTGTTCAGCGAGTGAGAAATTAATGTGGTGTTTACCGAACAGCCATGAGATCATTACACTCACATCAGGAATATGCAGTAGGTCTTCAAGCGACCACAACTCTTTAAACATGATGTTCAATGGTGAGCGCTAATCGCGAGCAGAAGCTCGACGTTATCGGTGCGTCAAACCCGGATAGTAAGGTCCCGTGATCCGGATGCTAATTTTAGCCCATCTGGGCTCAATGCGCCACTGGCTCACTGCACACCGAATCACTATAACCCTCGAGTGTTATGAGGACAGCGCCAGTCTCCACATTCAATACAACAACCGTGAAATCATCTGACCCACTTGCGACTCTCTTTCCATCGAGTGAGAAACACACTAAGTTCATCGCGCCAGTATGCTTCACCAGCGGATTGAATATCATCTGTTTACTCTCGACGTCCCAGATGATGATGGTTTTATCGTCTCCACCACTCGAAATTCGACTGTCGTCTGGTGATATGGCGACTGATAGCACGTAGTCCTTGTGTCCCTCGAATGATCCTCCTACCAATGCTCCCTTCTCCACGTCCCACATTCGCAGGGTTTTATCAGTTGACCTGTCGACCATCTCTGAAGAATGCAGATGCCTACACTATGTCCGTGTGCCCTTTTTTCACCCACGTTGACGTCAGTTTCCCTTGCGTTGTCTCCGCCGGCTGCTCTCTCAAAGTGAGTTCCGCATCTGGTACGTTTGACATCTCGCGTTGACCTAAGGAGAGATAAACGTTCAGTAGGATTTGAAGTTGATGAGGGTCGTACGTTCGGGATATCGTTGCGTTGCGGATCTTGTGTATAGTGAGTAGTTGTTGATTTCTGCCCAAAACCCAACTCACGTATATGTAGGCGTTTATACACGGTTCTCATTGGCTCCGTACTACGCGGCCATGGCGCAATGGATCTCATTTAGCTTCTTCCATCATCACTTCCCCCTTTATAAACGCCCGTCATATAACGGTAGCCCCTTCATTCTGTGCACAGCGAACCCGCTCGAAAGCACATGCATCTGGTCCAGTCAATTTCTGCAACTTTATGCTGCTCAACTCACCTTATCATCCTTTTTAACACACCCTGGTTCGCCACAAGATCAAAATGGTCTAGAATAATCGCTAGGCGCTGATGTCTTATCACTTCCGGTATTGATGGGATGTTACATATCGGGCATGCGCATTGCGTGTCTCATGCGGGTGCGTACTGATTCCATTGACGTATTCTCGTCTGTCGCTCTCGCGCACGACATCCTCAAATACCAACACCAGTACTATGTGCGTTTTTTCAAAACGCATGCGCTGTCGATTCAATTCCACCTCGAGTTCACGTTCGCCCATTAATGCTACGCCCGTTTCCCGTTTCTCTAAGCACACGTCTCTCCTCCCTAATACAGGTTCGTCGACAAGCTTCTTCCTACGGCTGCTTCGATGGTAGAGGGGCAGACGGCGAGGGAGTCATAATATCTGAGTAGTTGAAGAAGGGTACGGAATATTGGAGAGGAGTGGAATCCAGTTTCACTTGTTATTCGAGAGCACCAGGTGGCAAAAATGCCACATAAAGTTCTTGGCTGGAATCAGATGGATAACTCAGCGATCTAAACATTGAGAAGGTCCTGAGGCGATGGGGCAGTAGATCTTCAAGGCCAGCTACTTGTAGGATGGCATGAATGTCCCACACGCATAAGTTTTTGTGACGGCAACTCGTGGCTAGCAGCTGTCCATCAGGGGAAAGGGCCGCGGATTACACGACAAGTTGCACTGGAGGGGTGAAGGGGGTTCGTGTCGAGATTCCAGTAAGGAGGCGGTCGTTTCGAGACAAGGAGATGGCGTTAACCAATGGCGATCTGCTGCGATGTTGCAGTGTCGAATATCCTAATCGAGCGTATGGCGCGGAGATAAGTTTCTTTTCATCCGACGTTCATGCCAAGCTGAAAACTCAGTACTCAAGTCCGATCGTGTTTTCAGATGCAGTCACGTCACTCACTCATGCATCTGCGCTCCAACACACTGACCACACCCAATAAGTGTGCCCTGTCCATTTCGCAATCACCCTCCTCATCTCCACGTACCACAACCTCACTGTCCCATTATGGTGTTGCTGTTTGGAGACAGTCCTTTGCTTATCACCCCTGCCTTGCCCCCCTCATCTCGCCAGTTCTCACCCACCTGTACGCCGCTGTCCAGGTTCCATAGTATAAGTGAGCCATCGTCTGAACCTGTGATGATCTGTCGTCCGCCAAGTGCACGGTACCTCGTATCCAGCCGGTATGGTGTCGCATCTTCTGGTAGGGCGTGACAGCTGGCGTCTCTTGTATCCATGGTTGACGTGATCAGACCAGGTTGTCTGGACGCGGCAAAGATTGATGGTGAGTCCCTGCATTCAGTTCAATTCGTGTTATGTCAATACGAGTGCACAAAGCCTTGCTCACAAGAAGATCTGCTTTCAGAAACTCAAGGACGGCTTCAGGACTATGTATGCAGGTGTTTCTTTGTCATTCGAGTTTTCACAAGAGATCTTTGCGGCTATCCAAAGTCGCTGGTAAGCGAGTGGTCAGCTTCAAACTTAAAATGTCACTCACGAGAACTTAGAAGCACCGTTCAGACCGACTCAGCGCTCACATCATCAGCGAGAGGCGGAGGCCGTAAGCTGAGATAGTGGGGTTTGGTTTGGAGTCGAGGAAGTTGAGCGCCCGTTCATTTAAATAAGTCGTTCACTACAGTACGTATTCCATGCGTTATCCTCTGAATCGTGTTCGCTTGACATCTTCAGTGCTCTGGGACCGGCGCTACATATATGCATCTTCCTATATGTAAGGGACTACATTGATAATCGTGACAAATACACGACAGGGTGCTGCACTTCCCCTCCACTTCATGTTTTTCTTCTTTCCAACTTGGCGTTTTGAACTCTTCACGGTGGTTGGCAGCCTTTGCAACATGCCGTCACCCAGTGCTGTATTGCGAATCCTGCCCTGCTGTGATTCTATGTATTATTCTGATCGTCTAGACGGCAGTACCCCACGCGCTTGTCCATATTGTTTATGAGGAGGCCATGGGCTCGTGGTGCCACACGCCGCGAGAGTCCTACAACTTATCGGGAACAACAGGGGGTGTGTTCTTCGGAAGTTCTCATCAGACAATTCATTCAGCTTGGCATTCCATTCTGGACACTAAGGTCATCCCCTGGTCCTCTTCAAAAAATGTCCCGACCAACGTAAGGCTTTCAAAATTTTTCAAACGATCTTCTTCATTTCAGCCCGACATAAAGGTCTACGAAGTCTACGTCAATTACGCGAATATTTCCCCCACGCACGCGCTCCCTTTCTCAGAGGCAGCGTTCTGTGGTGGTTATTTCGAGTGTCCTTTGAAGGTGAGTATTTCGTCTGTACCATCTCAATTGCAGAAATCTACTCTTTCTTTCAGAAGATGATGCTATCGAAATGAAGTGGAATGTCTAGATTAAAGAGGCATTTAAAGTGTTTGGCAAGGATGGCAACGGCTAATATCAACGCTACTGAACTGAGACACGTCATGACGAACCTGGGTCAGTGGTGATGTTGTGATATCAACGATAAACTAACGCCATTTCTGGGCGAGAGGTTGACTGACAGCGAGGTCGATGAAATTATTCATGAGGCAGACGTCGATGGCAACGGCCAGATCAATTACGGTTTGTCTCTGTTTCCACATCTCGCCTATTTGTACTCAATTGAAAATTATGCCGGGTCGATTCAGAATTTGCGAAGGTTAGATTTCGTCTGTACGATCTCGATTTCAGAAATCTGATCTTTCTTTCGGAAGATGATCCTATCGAAATGAAGTAGAATGTGTCCTGCACAATAGACGTTTGACATTCTCTTACTCTTGTCTTTCTCTGCTCAAGCACCTCGGTCCGCAGAAAGAGTTGCATTGTAATGTTCAATTGCTAATGTCACACCAGGATCGCTCTGAGCAGTTCGTCCCGGACGTGTTGAATGATGTTGATCAGCTCTGCAGGTGCGTATATAGGGGAGCACCTGTCCAGTTTTTCCCGCTGCGCTCCTGTTCTACTACTGCTACCAGCATCACCAACTATTACGTGTAACAAATGTCTCCACAAACGAAAGATACCAGCACTTCACCCAGTCATCAACAGGGACAGCAGGAGCACTAATTTAACATCCTTCTTCACTATGCTGTACGCAGCCTCTTTCGCTTTCTGAGATGATTGACTTCTGGACCAAAAATATAACGATCCGGCAGAATTTATTGAGGGGCCTCACGGTGATGCGGGTTTGAACAGCAAGCCCGAGTTTCAGGCCTACTGCGCTCGCGATCCACATGAATCCAGAATGACAAGCAGCTCGTTGAGAACGGCTTTAGCAAGAGAACTCTTGCCCATGCCTCCCGGACCGATCAACGCAATATACTCATCGTTGATGACGAGGTCCGTCAACATTGCCACAGGATCATCACCGGCCATAAAACATGGACGGTCGTGACGGAGGCTCTGTCGGAGAATACCTGATTACATTTAGTTGAGTACACGCACCACCCGCCGAAATAACAACATACTTTGTGGCGTTCATGCCGGCGACATTGCCCTTGAGTTTCTGAGACTACCATCTTCACAAACTTCATGTCACTCCTGATGCCAGCGATCGCCTCAAAGTTGAGACATCATTCAGCAGCAGAAGTTGAGATGAAATTATATATACATACATTGAAGAGTTTGATGACCCGATCAAGGTCCTTTTCCCATCCTGCAATCTGGTCACGATCAATCGTGACAGCGAAGAACCTCTTCAAGTTCGAAAATTCTCGCTCCTTCTTTGAAGCTACTTCGCTACTGATCCGGCTAACTGTTCTGCACTACCATCAATTTACTGCGACAGTGAAATTGGTTGGGCCTACATGTTAAGCTCTGATAAAGCATGCCCCAAAGATCCTCGCGGATCGTCTGCGGTATCATCCTTGATCACTTCGTCAAGGAATTTCCTGATGGTCTCGCACTGGTTGGCCATCGCCAGTAAATCGGACTTGTTCTTGATCACTGACTGTACAGACCTGAGGATCCTTCACGGAAAATGTCCGAGGGTTATGCCAACGCTCCTGCGCCGTAGTCAGGATGTCTGCTACCGCTCCGAGGATACCTCTCGCGAGGTCGAAGGGTACAAGGTCTCTTGTAACGTTGATGGCCGCTATAATAGGGCCCAGCACTTGGTTTACATTGTCGCCTGGCGAGTCCTTGGTTTCAGAAGAGGGTTGTTTAGCATTTGGACCGTTCTATGTTAAATCAGATGTACGATCGTGGCAACTAGATGTGTGCCTGCTTGCCTTTGGCTTCTCGTCTTCGGCTTTTTGGATAGCATTGCCTCAGGCTGAGTCGGTGTGGTAGATGTAGATGCCAGTGAGTTTCAGTTATTGAATGAGCCCTCCACCCTCAAGTTACTCGCGTGGAGGGTGAGAAGATATATACATAACGTACCAGCGTCTATCATACTCATAGAATTGATGCTCCCAACTTTGAAGGAACTCGAAGCAGATTTGGAAGAGTCGTCACATCATGTGATGCCACTAAACGCGCATGTCACGCGCATCCGCCTCACAGTAGCCATCTGCCCAAGTCATAAGGCCTAAGGGCTTGCGGATCCTTCTGCTCTGAATCGCCTGTGTAACAGGTGTGAGCCTGCCTTTCGGTAGGTGCCATGTCGCGTACATACTCAAGATGCCACCTAGACGCTCGTGCCGCCCATCTCAGCGTCGCGTACTGATGCAATATGTGCAATAGTAAAAACGCTGAGAACCGAGGTCCGCAGGGTCAACCGTACGTGTTTCCACACAGTCTATGGCGTCGAAACACACTTGGGCTAGTGGAGATGTCAGAGGTAGGTGCGTTCGCCCTCCGTAATCATACAATACCTACATCGTAGATCAATAGAGTCGTCATTTCCATGTAGCCACCATATACAGCACGCACCGACAGTCAGAGTTGGGGGTACCGAGGCAGATGCAAACACAAAAATATACAAGCTCGTGGTCGTGGTCGAGTGCATCACTCCAGCATCGCAACAAGAAGCTCTGTCAGCATAAATATCTCGCGGTAAGTGAGTCGTTTTTGAGAGAATACAAGAGCTCACAATCAAAATTATTCGATGATATCCAGCAGCTCTCTCACAGCTGCTTTCTCGCGTGAATATCCCAAAGGTCTCCGTGTTTTGTCCCCCAAGTCGTGTGTACCAGCTACATCGATCAGTGCAGGAGTTATTTCATCAGCCCAATAGAGAAGCTTGCCTAAGTTGTCGCGGTCCGCGATGAAGTCGGATGGATAACTGCGTACATCCCGTCTGTGCTGGACTCGTGGAGTAGGGTTTGTCGCATGTGTGATATGGAAAATCTATACTCACGAGACCAGCACTGCGGGTCTGCTGTTCTAGGAAGACGTCTCATACGTACTTGTAGACTCGTAACCAGTCTGACTATAGCGTCAATTTGAGATGGTGAGAATTTTTTGACGTAGTCAGACTGGTCGAACTCGGAGTGATTTGGCAGGCGAAGCGAGGAGTTTGAAATTTAGCAGATGCCGGTCGTGCCGCTTTGGGTAGTCATCGTATTTGGACAGCGTTGACCATACGAAGTTCCTTCATTCGCATCATACAAAGTATCGTAGGCCTCCCACTGATCATAGCACATCGAGCAGCAGTACTAAATGTGAACTAGGACAATCAAATGATACCCTTTCATGCATTATACCCACCCATGATGCAGCCTGAACCTTTGGTTTGGATGATCAATCCTTCCAGCTTGGACGAGGAAGGAAAAATTCTCGCTGTCCTCAAGATACTTCGTGGATTGCGGATGACGGCCATGGACCTCATGTTGCACTCAATCTCACAAAGACCCTCCATGGCAACTTGGAGGGAAGGTTTTTTTCGGAGCAAGGCACTTGCACAATTTCTTAATGTGCTGGGCACCGACGAGCGAGCGAGCGAGCAACTTCATGTCAATTTACGACCCCTTGCTATTGCAATGGTTGTTGACGAGGTTGACGCCGAGATGGAGGCCGCTAAACATATTTTTCATATGTCATCAAAAGATGTCACCCCCGAACTACTGCTCTCATTTAATCTCGACACGTTGTTGACAGAGCCGTTACAAGAAACCACTCCGTTGCTACGTCGAATTCTCCTGTCAGCTATGCAGACGGTGCGAGCTGTGAAGGAGAACAAACATCAGAATGTCGAGACAGTAAGTGTTTGAATTGCTTCTTGCCTGCCTTGGGTTCTCCAGCCATGATAATAAAATGAGCCTCATCAACGAAAAAAAAAACCAATCCGCTTGACAAAATTCTGATCCTTCAGCAGTAGCGCGAGGCGTGGAATGTGTCCACCTTCAGGAAAGAATTGCTCTGGTGCAACAAGAAGGTTACGGAAAGCTCCTGCAGATACGCGCTGCGGGAAAAGTCAGGTTAATGGCATCTAGGAGTCTACAACTACTGCACATACACTCCAGAGAGTCTTGTCGTGTGGAGTATCGTGATTAATGGCGATCGAAGGAATGCCGTACTGCTCGAACTCCTGAACCTGTGATTCACAAGGACGGATTTAATGTTTCGAGAGTGGTAACATTGTATCTTCAGCGTACGTGATCTCGCTGCAGCAATTTCAAAGGGGTGACAGTGATGGCTATCTTGTTGGGAGAAAGCAGTAAAGGGAGAATCATAGCAAGGGTTTTTCCAGAGCCCGTCGCAGCTCGAAGTACAACATGTCTTGCAGAAAGTAATGATATCAAGCATCTGAGCTGGAACAACTTCGGACGCTGTGATCCTTGGGAAATAAGATCGAGCTGCGAGAAGGCCTCGAGAACTTGCTGGTGTTGTGTCGTTGAAAGTGCACTCGTAAAGTCCGTCGGGAGATCTTGAATTGCATCTCGAGCAGCGAGCGATAAAGGTCGTATGGAACTCATGGTTAAGACTTAACATATTATACAGTCGGAACGACGGTAGACGCATAAGTTGTGATACATATGATCGAGTATCACTGGCACGACCGGCACCTGCTAAATTTCAAACTCCTCGCTTCGCCCTGCCACGCCACTCCGAGATCGACCAGCCTGGCTACACCACTTGAGTTATCCGTGGTAGTATACGCCAGGCTGGTCACGAGCCTAATGTACTTGTAGAAAGCAGTAGTTCTGCAAGTGATGGGCAATGCAGCAATGGAAGCATCGAAGGCGCGTTGCATTCTGTGGCGTGAGGGGAAAGTGCGGAGATGTGTCTGCGGGAGGAGGTTTGAGTTTTATATGGGGAGAGGGAGGAGTGGCTCACGCATGGTATAAATGCCAGAGTTACTCGCGAGTGTCTTCGCACTTGTCTGCTTCACAGTGAGATCGAGTCTAGTCTAACTAGATCTGCCATCGGCGCCTAGGACTGGTTGGACACGACTCACGAGTATCTGACATTGGTTCGCTCCGTCTGAATCTAATTTCAAGTTCCCGAGAGTCTCTCATTCAGGCTCTGCGACCACAATGGGTGAACGCTCTTCCTAGCATGACATCGCTGTGCTAATAAAACGAGGGCTATACTACATATGCCACTGACAGCACACATCAGGAAAACGTCGGAGTGCTTTTTTTGCCTTATTATACTTAGTAAACTACATAAGGAGGCAAAGGAGACTTAAGGGTGGTAAGGAGACTTAAGCACATATTGCAGTTACCTATCTCCGTATTATACGAGTGAACGGACGTGCATAATATCCCGTATGATACGGGCCAGCGGACCATGGGCCGAAGGTAAAAATATCCTCGACTATGACGGATGGGCCGGGAGTGTTATTATTCCCGATGGAGACGGGTGGGCCCATGTGCGGAATATGTAGAGTAGATGAGTGGGCCGATGGACATGAATATTCTATAGACGGGTGGGCCGAGGTAGTTGGATATTATGTAGATGGGTGTTCCAAGGTAGATGTGTATCAAATAGACGGGTATGCCAAGGGTACTTGTTATCACATACACGGGTGGGCCCAGATGTATATTATATTAGACGGGTGGGCCGAGGGTGTTATATAATACATTATATTAGACGGGTGGGCCGACGTATTAGTATTATTTTGTAGACGGGTGGGCCGAGGGAGCGGTGAAATATTTATTATATATACGGGTGGGCCGACATGGGGGTACATAATATAGACGGGTGGGCCCAGGTGAATGATAATTGTAGACATGACGGAGCTCAGGTAGTTGTACATCATCCAAATCAAAGGAGGTAATAATTCAAAGTCATCTAATGATGAAGGTCATAAGTGCCAGAAAATCGAGCACCCAGTACAGACGCGAACATGTAGTACCGACTACCGAGTAGCTAATACACGGCTTGTGTAATATGTGGAGCCCCTTCAGTGACAAACTCCGTATTATACGGGTCACCCGAGTTCACTCGTATAATACGGAGATAGGTAACTGTAATGTGTTGCCCTATGAGACACCGAAGTTCCGACTACCGAAACTCGAGTGAAGTGTACCGAGTTCCGAGATCCGGGTCTCGAGTGAAGTGTACCGAGTTCCGAGACCCGGGTGTCGACAAATGAATATCTGATATCCAGCACACTTCCAATCATCTGGTATTTCATTGAGCAATGGATGGTAATACATCTTCGAAAGCTAACATCATGCAAGGCTCCCTTATCTGATCCTCGCTATCTCCACCCCCTTTAACACCAAAGTGTGGACATCCAGGATTCAGCGTCTGATTTCCCAAGATCAATTCCATCATGAATGTGTCTTCCACTTCCGATATTAAAATAACCCTCTGGCGCACTTGGGCCCTGACTGTCACTCATGAGGCATGTGAATATACCGAACAGAAATTCAATGCAGAGAAGACAGGAGGAGACCCAGTTATACCTTCGGCGAACCTAGACACTGATCTGGTGATGGCTTGTGATCGATTGGTTGATCGGCTCATAAAGGCATATAAAAATCCCAGTGGGTCTTCCTGCAGATTCGGAAAATTTGTTTTATCAGTGAAATTGCTTCATCACAGTTCAGATGCCGATCGATATTGCAAGATATAGCAAATTGATCTCCCCGAAGGACACAGGGCATAATGAAGAGAGAGAGGAGAAGTTGCTTGAGAGGTGTCCTCCTGGCCATGAAGGTACAAAGTTGGTCGAGATACCCGCGACAATTCTTGATGTATCCGGTGCAATCATCGCATGGTACCTCCCAGACGCCCTGACCGATGCCACCCAGGTGTGTAATATATATTGTTACTCGATGGATATTGAACATCGAATGGTACCTACAGAAGGAAATTTGGACGGCCTCCGATTTGCTCGCTCCAATGCTCGAACAAAGCGTAAAGGTTGATGGCAATTGGCGAACTAATCAACGGTGGTTCAAGCCAAGCTCGGAAGATGATGTCTTAACTCCCGGATGCATCAATGTATCTCCGGCGTGGTTTCAACAGGGGCACGAGGTAGGATCTGATGAGATGGCGATGTCGGTAGTTAAACTCACCAATCCCCTAGAATCAGTTGGATCCTCAGGTATCTGCATCATTGAAGGGAGCATTGTCCGAGAAGATCCTCAAGGCCATTGCAAGGCCAGCAGCCATTGCAACAGCGGCACTGAGGGTGATGCATCCTGAGCAGTACTGGGCAGGGTTGCGAGCCTTTGGGAGCCTGGGAGAAAAGGCAGAAAGCAAGGAACTGCCGAAGATGTCAGAGACTCTCCAGTACTGGGCATCCGTGTTTAACAGCCTCTCCGTCATTTCCAATCGGCAAACCCCGAATCATCGAGACCATTTATCGATTCCTGAATGCTTCGATATTCTGACTAGTGTGGGGAATTATTCCAATGCTCGGATGAGTATGCCAAGCCTTCAGCTGGAGTTCAGGTACGATCCGGGTTGTATGATTGCGTTTTCCGGGAAAATCGTGAGACATGGGGTTCATGCAGTGGAAGGGGATCGGATTGCTTGGGCATGGTATATGAGGGATTCTGTTCATATTTATGCCGGGGTTCCGTCGTGTGGATGGGCTAGGGTGGATCACAAACAGTGAAGATCAAACAAGTAGAAAGTGTAGTCACCCATATTAGAACCTACTTTCGAATACCAGATATTAGATATCAGGCACTCAATAGTCGAAATTCAGGATTCGGGACTATACATAATTGCAGCGCCATGGTTATGAAAGGATTGGTCGATTGTCGGCCATTGTTGAGGAATGATGGCGCTAGTTGTATGGAAGGATTGGTCAATTGTCGGCCGCTGTATTGTTTGATCGCGCTGTGGATGGCGGCGGAGCTGGTTGGGAGGATGATTGGCCGGTCGTAGGAAAGGATTGACTAATCGCGCTATATATGTCGGCGGAGCTGGTTGGGAGGATGGTTGGCCGGTCGTAGGAAAGGATTGACTAATCGCACTATAAATGTCAGCGGAGCTAGTTGGGAGGATGGTTGGCCGGTCGTAGGAAAGGATTGACTAATTGCGCTATATATGTCGGCGGAGCTAGTTGGGAGGATGGTTGGCCGGTCGTAGGAAAGGATTGACTAATCGCACTATATATGTCGGCGGAGCCGGTCGTAGGGAAGGTGTCATATACCATGTCAGCCCCTAACCCACCTCCACGTAGTCAGCCAAACTCCGGACCACTGGACTTGATTTCCGGGCAGATCCACTCCACCAGACCCAAGACTACCTACAGTATATAAACCTCCTGTACATCCCTGTAGTACTTCAGTATGAATATCAACTAGAATCTGATTCCTGTCGAGTCTCTACTGTTCCTCTGCTCACTCCGACGACTTGGGACTGGTTCCCTTGTCTGTTTCCTGTCCTTTCCTCCATGAACCGGCCGGTTCCCGCGCCCTCCGGTTTGTTCCCACCCCCGGGTCCGCCGGTTCCCGCGCCTCCAGACCTCCGGTCTTTGACCCTGTGTCATTGGACCTTCGACTCTGCCTGTGGCAGTCTTTCCTCGATCTTCTATTGTGGGCTTCAGGTCCCACTAGTCCTTTACCTTCCCTTAACCTAAAGGGATACTATTCCTACTCCCAGGTCCTCTGGACCACTCCCACCTACGACCGGACTTCGACCCCTATCTTCCGGAAGCTCCGGACGTAGTCCCTACCCTCCGAAATTAGCAGGCACACCTGGTATCTGGTACGGGGCGCAGCGCACGAGCTGAAGCCAAGCCTGCTCTGTTCCACTGAGCACCCTCGGAGCCATGGTTCTAACAGAAGGATTGACTGGTTGTATGGAAAGATTGGTTGATCGTCGGCTGTTGTTGAGGAATGATGGCGCTAGTTGTATGGAAGGATTGGTCAATCGTCCTATACATAATTGCGGCGCCGTTCCTATGAAAGGATTGGTCAATCGTTGGACCTATACATAATTGCGGCGCCGTCGGTCGTGTGTGCCGGATAGGTTGGACTGTCAATACTATTTGACCAGGCGAGGCGGAGAGAAAGGTCGCGGCTGTCAGGGCGAGGGAGGGGTGAGGCCATGGATGTGGGGTTGTCTTGACGGTTCGGACTATGCTGGGATCCCTTGGGTTGTGGACTGAGATGTGCAGGCCGTCCATATCTTTCGCTTTTGACAGTCGTATGAGTCGCTGCCAGGCAGGCTATACTGTCATATTGAAGCATCAGGGTATGTGATAAGACATTGGATACTCGATAATCGATGTTTGGGACTTGATATTCGGGATCCGGTAGTCGGGATTCGGTAGTCGGGACTCGGGACTCGGGACTCTATTCAATGGTCGGGACTCGGGACTCGATATTCGATGGTCGGGACTCGGTATTCGGTATTCGGGAGTCGATACCCGATATGTGATATTCGGGAGTCGGGATTCGGTGATCGGGAGTCGGGATTCGGTGATCGGGACTCGGGATTCGGTGATCGGGACTCGATGTCCGGGACTCGGTGGTCGGGACTCGATATTTGGTATTTGGTAGTCGGTATTCGGTATTCGGGAGTCGGCAGTCGGGATTCGGCAGTCGGCAGTCGGGACTCGGGACTCGGGACTCGATACTCGATGGTCGGGACTCGATGTTCGGGATTTGGTGGTCGGGACTCCATATTCCGGAGTCGGGACTCTATTCGATGGATTACATCACGTATGGAATTTCGACTTCAACATTCAGAACTGAATTACTGGGCTACTCTTCTCTGCCTCTCTTCAATCTATTTAGAATGCCGGTGTACACGTTAATCTCCGCCATCTTTTCATGGATGCCCTCTCGTTGATCCTCAATCAATGTCACGAGGCGTTCTCTCATCCATCTCAGTGCCAGCAGTGATGGAACCGAAGTTTCATCCACCTGCTCGGGAAGAATCAGACCTTCGTCCTCAACGCCACACTAGAAAGAATTAGTCATCACTCAAGGAAGTTGTGGATAACTCTTACTGCCCAATGCTGGTAGTGAAAAACACAACAAGCCATTACCCGATCCCATTGCCATAATTCGTTCGGGATTGGAGTGGGTCCGATCCACCATGCAGCATCATAGCTGGATACAATCCTGGAGGGATCTCCGGGAGCTGCGAAATCATGAAACAGACATAGGTGGGATGAAAAGATGTGGTCCGGAACCGGGTTCCAGGTGAGCTGGGGAATCAACTCAAGAATATGAGCGACCGGGCGTGGAATAACCGAAATGATGTTCCGGGCAGCTGAGTACTGCAGGATGGGTGTCACAAACGTCTGTTTGAAATCTCAGTATTTACCACCACAGTCATCAGTCTCTTACAGTGATCTCCCATTGCAGCCCGGCTTTAAAGTGCATGATCCGAGCAGCAGAAGGATCATCGGTGTTGGTAGCCTCCGTCTGAAATTGAGAGATGGATGCTCGGATGCGTGATGCAGCCATCGACATTGTAGCTGCAATATCTGCAAGACTGAGTGTGAGGGGTCGGTATTCATTGCCGGAATTCTGAGAATCAGAAGGGGATGCAGGAGGAGTATGCAATACAGGCATGGATGATGCAGGATTATGACGCTGGAAATGACAAAGACAATGACACTTGGTTCAGATGTGACGAAATGAGCCACTGGTGAATGGATAAAAATTTTCAAACTCCGACCTGGGTTGACCCGGCCAATTCCCGGGACTCAAATGTTTGGGTCAAAGTAGCTGTTTCATATCATCGGCACACAAATTCATTCATCTCGAGCATCTATAAACCCGCTCTGCAGGTCTTGAAATGCTGCCTGGGCATCCTGTGCCAGTAATGAATACATTTGGGATTGCCTTCCCGAGTAGCATGCATGACCCGGAAGGCATTTCACCAATGATTCCCGCATCCTGTCACCCCATTGGGTTGCTTTCCACAAGAAAAAGTTACATGTCCAATCCATCTCCAATTGGACCAATATCATTTCTTCCTTCCATCGATCTCGTAAGGCCTTTGCCCGAAGCCAATGAACTCGGTAAACTTCCGATGGGTCCCGTCAGCTGAGCGCAGGACATGTCAATCATGCCCGAACTCACATTCCTCATTCCAAGAGTGATCAGGACCCCCCAGGTCGACTTCGACGGACCAGAACCAAGCGAGGGATTCGTTTCGCTGACCTCGGGCATTTGGATCGCCGACGGCAGTGCTTATTTTGAGCTGATCGCGAAGCAGGGGTTTGTATTTCTGAAGCTGGTCTTCCCCCGGCTCAAGTTGCATCATTTGCTTCCTGGTCTTTGTATATATACTGGCATGGAGGGATACTGCCTGCTGCACTGACGTCACCTGGGACCAAGCCCGAGTTTTCAGGGCCTGGGATTTGGCTTGCCTAACTGTTGTTCGGAACAGGATCGCCTTGTTGCACAAGTGAATTCGGAGGTTGTGAAGGGCATCATTGGCCTGCCCTTCACGAAGCGACAGCTCCAGCGGAATGAGATCCTCTGCCATACTGCGTCTGCATCGATCTACCCCAAGGTTTGATGGCAATGGGATTACAGTGAGCTCGGGGGAGTTTGTCCATGTGTCAGATGTCTCGGTGAAGTCTGCCGGGTCATCATCAAGATCATCGAGAATGTCTACGTTCAAGTCGTCAGGATCGTCATCTGCATCGAATCCCTCTCCGAGATGCGTTAGAGCAGACCGAGTGAATCCATCTATCTGGCCTTGGAGACGATCGCGTTGTCGGGCGATGTCTAACCTCTGCGTCTCGGTAGTTCTTCTTCCAATTCTTCGGACCTCGATGAGCAATGCGATTTGGGCCTCTTCAATCGCCAACCCCATTGATATCCATGTTGCCACAGATCTGCGAGCGGGTGCTGCATTTCGGGCATTACCCTCCTCTAGTAGTCTAAGCTCGATCTCCTTTTTGCTCGGTGCTGAGTGCAAAATTAATTCGGACTTTGATGGAGACAACGTCAACTTACCCTTCTTGATATTAATCTCATATACATCCATCGCCGCAGGATCATCTATTCTGCTGGACTGAGCGATCCTCTCACTGGCTAACCATTCTCTCTTTGAATCGGCGGGTGCTGCTTCATCGAGTCTGTCGAAAGCCTTTCCACTGTCGGCGATGCCATTCTTCGCCAGCTTGTATTTGCGACAAAGGGTCCTTTTCATGCGGATCATCTTGCAGAAATTGGAATCGTTCATCTGATAATCAAGACATTCCTTTCGATGCGGGGATGACATCCCCCGAGCGGCAGGGGAAATCAGGTTGAGACGCGCCCATAGGGTTTCCATGATCTCTCCATCGATCCGGCCAATGCCATCAATGAAGTTCGATGCATATCGGACATAGCAGCTGTCCTGATGTCCGTGCACATGCCACAACCCGATTCCGGGAATGATGGTCAATTCTGGAACCATTTCAAGAAATCGGCTTCGATCCACCCGAACCTGAAGGTGCTTGTTGTATTGACAGTTGATATCATAGAAGGTGACAGCCCTGGTAATTCCTTCCATGTTGTGCTGGGCAGCTTCGCAAAGGGCGTAGTCCATGTTCATTTGTCTGCAGATGGTGCAATGTTAACTCGTGAACGTTGAATGGCATGTTTGGCTTGCCTTTCGCCTTTCTGAAAATCTACCATCGAGTGAGGGACAAAGCAACCGTGTCGGGCACAGGCAACTCCCCCGATACCCGTGGACTCCAGCTTGTGCCGAGCTGCATTTGCTTGATTTACCGCCCGGTGATTGTTGCAGCTCGATTTTTCCACAGTGTCAGCAGCCTCTGCAAGATGCATTTTATACCTGTCCTTTCCCACCATGAATCCCAGCCCATCGGAAAGCCAAACTTCGTCAAATGGCTTAATGGGATGCAGGTGTTCGGCTTTGAAATTTCCGTCCATAACGAATGACCGGGTGTATTTCCAGCTTGGAGTTCTTATTATCGCTTAGATGACTCCGGTGTCGAACAAGACTCACTCATCAAGTGATTCATCCATTGACAACGATACGTTAATCCCAGGCTGAGGACATGCCGGGCAAAATAATGCGAGATCTCCTGCATTTGGGTTGTCGGAACGATGGCCAAAGCCATGCCATTTCATTGTCTTCAACTGCCTCCACTGTCGAGCGACTCTCATGAGCTCTCTGTACCGGTCCTTTCCACGTGCTGTGTCAATATAATGTCCTTTAGATAATGGAGATATAGCATTACCGGAACAAGGTGTGGAAACATGCTCGAGGTCATTCGCCGGAGCTTGCTGTAATAGTTCATCGCCGAGGTGCCGCATTCAAGGTTGTCCAATAGAAAATCATCGAGGACTCCGAAGGTGAACACAGTCTTTGGCCTGTTAAATGATGCAGGGAAAAATCCGTGTCGAAACATTTGAATGTCTGGACTCATGGCATTTGGACAATCACAGCATCGAACCTCGAGGCGATGGACTCCGGACTTGTCAACGATGACCATGGTGTTTTCCTTCGGCTGGAACTCAGGTCCCGACACAGATGGTAGATCTTCAGGATCAAGCTGGTCTTCGGGTTCGTCTCCTTCGAACAAATCCCACCTATCTGCGAGTGCCGGACATTGCTTCCCATCATGACCGATGTGTATGACGAGTCCGACATGAGCGAGACAACTTTGCTCGAAGAATTGACCATTCCATTGACTGATCCAGTGGAAAGGATTGCGACGATGTTGACTCCTGCAACAGCCTGTGCAATAGAGCGGCTCCCCAAGACAATCTTGACATTTGTAGACCCCATCCTGGCCGCAGATGACGCATCTCCTATCTTCTGGTGGAGCTTCTCGATCCAGGAGGTGATGTAGATATGATTCCTGCCTTGGCAGCCATTGCCTGAGGTAGTCATTCTGACTCTGCATTTTTATACTTAGCTATCGTTTGAATGACAATTCGACATTTTACATGAACTTGCCATGGTTTTTGGGAGTTGCAAAGGCTCAAATGAGCCTTGGTTGTGCTCGTAAGTATTGTCAGGAAAGTCTTCCCAAGGAGGTGGTGCCTCAACAGGCTGAAGCGTTGGTGATTCTGGGGGAGAGTTAGGCATGGACCTGTAGGCACGTCGTCTTGTGCTTGCAAGTGGGACCTTGACCCAAGTCTTCCTACCTTTGCTGCCCCTTGCTTCTACCCTGTGGGATTTTTGCAGTGGGGTGCATCTACCTATCTTCATCTTGTTTTCTATCGTTGCAAGCAAAGCATTTGCTCAGGAAGGTCGAATGAATTCTTATTCCAATATGATGTTATGCAGTATTGTTGCGTCATCACAAATTCATTTCCATGAATGGCATTGCGTCCAATATAGGTCGATTAACCTATTGTTAGGCTTTGCTCAAAGTTCAACTTTTCACCATCATTACTTCCACCTTGCTTATCCTGAGCCCATTCTGCAATCTCATTCACCATGGCAAGATCAGGTCATTCCACTCGCTTGATTTCTGGAAGACATCGGGCGCGTCAACCACAGACGCAGAAGCTCACGGAAAACGAAATTTCGGAGTTGAAGAACTACCTTCCTGAGTGGACTTCGGCAAAAAGGACCGAGAAGCGGGCAGTTTTCACTGCCATAGCTAGGGCTGCCAGGTTATTTGCTCCTAAGGTCGACCAAGCACAATGGAAGAAGAGGAAGCAGGTGATACATCCTTGCTGTGTTGAAAAACTAATATTTTAATATCTTATTTTTCCATCAACGCTCAGATGTACAAGACTTGGTTGTTCAACAACAAGAGAAAGAAGGAAAGGAAGGACATGATAAAGTATGGGAAGAGATGGACTCCTAGGATGGTGATCTACCAGCAGAAGCGCGAACAAGTGCTAAAGAGGATCGAGGATGTGTCCGGGGTAAAGCGAGGAGGTCGTGGTATGTTCAAGTATTATCAGTCGGCTGTCAAGAGAGTCATGGCTGAATTGTCCGCCGACGAGTTGGAGAAGGCGAAGGAAACAGCCGAAGAATGGTCCAACAACTTTCCTCCGCCCGAGATACAAGCACAAGTCGCTCGTAAGAAGGGACCTGCGTATATGGAGCACTTTTCGACGGAGATGTGGAGGCAATGCGGGATGAGAGTGTTTGTGATGTCGGCTTGGAAGAATGAAGAGGGAGAGGTGCTGTTCGGGATGTAAGTGAATTCTATCGGTCATCGCAGATCTTTCATCTCAATTTATTTCATGCAGGCACGATGATAACGAGGCATTAGGAGATGGGGACAGCTTCATGAAGACGAAGGAGTGGGAGGACATCGAGCCGGTGTGGCAGGAGTACGCGCAGGAACAGTTCGGTGAGTGTTTGAACTGTGGATACGGGAAGGAATGTGTTGATCGTGGTGATGATAGGTGCCGTGGCACGGGATGGAGGACGACATGTGAAGGGAGGTCGCAAAAGAATCAGAAAACCTGCTTTCGAACTCGAAACCGACGGGGATGGGATGCCCTTGCTTCCAGACACCACCGAAACGAAACTCGAGGAGAAGAAGGCCATAGTGAGGGCCTTTCTTACATCGCACTATCGTAAGTCTATAGTCGCAAGACCCGAAAATTTGTTGAATGCATGGACACAGGTATCTGTTCCGGGATTGACAAAGCAGTCGTGCCATGGAGCGTCATCGTACAACGTCAGGATGACTTTGTGGCAAAAAAGTATCTTCCGGTGGATGTGGAGTTGAAGGAGCCTTCGAAGTTGCAACTGTGGGACACGACGGCCTTACTGAATTTCTGGTATGCTCGGCAGGAAACAGGCGAAGGGCCAACATTCCTTTTCAAAGCATGGAAGAACAAAGATGGAGTCATGGTAGCATCGGTTATATCCGGGACTTCGTCGACCGACACCGAGAGTGATCCCGAGAGTGACTCTCATGACATGGAGGATGATGCTGATGATGATGCAGCCGATGGTAGATCCCCGGAAAAGAGGCCCGGAAGAGCGCCAGGTCCTTCTTCAGCACGTGAAGGGACAGCAGTCCCATCTTCAATTCCAAAGCCTCGCCCGGTCAAGCCAGCGAAAGCTGGTGCACTGCTGACATCGCGAATGGGCGACCTCCTTGCCGGCTTGACTGACGCAGTCACCGGAGATGCAGAGGAGGATGTTGCAATGGGAGGGAACACGTTGCCGGCGCCGAAGAACATGCGGGGAAAGAAAGCAGTCATTGAGCCATCGGCGAGGACAACCCGGAGTAAGTCAATGCAACAACCACAAGACAGTGCTCCTCGAGTGACTAGAGCAAGGGGAAAGAAGTAATGGACTTATACATACTACACTGCCTGCCTTTATGTACATGTCAATGTTATTCAATGTCTATTCGATGATCGATCCCCGTGACTCGGTGATCGGCAGGAAAGCGAGAATTGAACTTCGGTGTTTGACACGGGATATTTCGATCCTCGGTAATTGAATTCGAAATGGAAGAGGACTATATATCGATAATTCGGTAGTAAACATGATGTGGGTATGTTAATGAAAATTCGGAAGTTCATGTGTTATTTTACTACTATCAGAAATTCGGTAATTTACATTTGAATTTGTTCTTCCAAACGGTCGATCAGAGAATCTACTACCTTGAGCATTTCGACGCTCATCCTTTCAGCTCTTTGCAATCTCTGCAGGTCTGCATCAGCTTTTTTGAGTTTGTCAGAAGTTTCCGCCCAAGCCGTTCGGAATGGTCGCTCGGCCTCAAGTAGTTGTGGGATGGAAGGGTCAGGAAAATTTCCATTACGGCGTGTGTAATCACCGAGTCGATCTTTAATTGATTTCACTTGAAAAATAATTAGCAGAATGATAAATAATGTAATGACAGAAACTCACATCCTGTGTGTTCGAATGACCCAAATGGCCGGAACTCCCGGACCATCGAACACAAATCTTCGTTGGTGAGCTCCGGCCGTTCTACATGAAGTTCGGTAGATGTTCCATCCGCTTGAGAGATACTCTAAGTATCGAGAATCCTCTGGAATGAATGTACTCACATGACATTGACACTTCTGGTGGAGCCGGAGCATCAGTCTCGCCATCAGCAGAATCCGGCAACTCATCCACATCGATGAGATCATCCTCAGGGCCGAGGTACAAGTCTGGGTCGATGGGCAGAGCTGGTTTATCAGGTTGAGCCGGAGGACTTGACCCGAGTGAATTGATAAACGTACCGGGGATTTCAGCCAATACATCCAGTGGTCCGGATGACACAGAATCATATTCTATGTCATCATCCGGCCCAAGGTATAAATCATCTAAGAGATATCCGGTAAATAGATAAGGCATGATAAGAATACAACATACCTAGTGATACCCGGGACACAGATGACTCATCCAAATCCATTGCATTATAGTCGGTCACCGGAGGTTCATTGAATCGAACGGCTGGATGGGAGCTCATGTTGTGTGGGGAACTGATAGACCGGTTGACTGATAATTGAAAAAACTTCGAAGTTCAACACAAAACTGACAATTGAACCACGACCAAACAAAGACAAACAATCAACGATCTTATCGATCGTCCATGCAATGTCTTGTTTCGTTTGAAACTTCATCCTTGTGATAACTGATTTCAACCTGATTTCAAGATCTGTACATCTTTCAACTCAATCTTCATGTCTACTCCAGTTGACACCTCTTCCACCGGTCTGAAGACCATCACTGCCCAGATCATGGGCATCATCAGCGGCGCTCGGCAGATTCCCCCCGGGTCCCAGCCACCTTGCTCTGACAGCACAGGTCACTTCACTCGTGGTATGTAGCACTTTGTTTGTTTTTTGTTTTTCTCTCTAACATGCAGGCAGGCTGATGTAGTCAAGGAGTATGGGAATTCACCCACATTCCCGGCCTCGTGCTTTCGTGCTCCAAGGAGTTAATGCGAGTCCGGGGCATGACTCCCCAGGTCTGGCCCAACTGGCACAGCAATCGGGTATGACGATCCCCGTTTGTTGAAGCACGCCTGGCGCGCCAAGGTCGTGGCCTGGGAGGCATTAGGTGACCGTACCTTCGATCTGCCAGTCGCTGCTCCTCCTTCGACAGGTCCGATTCCAGTCGACCTTCCATCCCCACCCGTCGTCGCCAGCAATGTCGCTGGGCTGTCCACCAAGCCCACAACCGAGTACCGGGACAAGGGGAAAGGCAAGGCCGTCGTTGTCGACTCGGAGCCTGAGGCGGAAGGGAGTAGGAAGCGGAAGTCTCCCATGATTCCGGAAGTCTCCTCCCAACCCCCGAAGTCCGCGATGAAGAGTCACAAGCGTAGGAAGTCGACTCGCATTGTGAAGTCGAAGGCCCTTGTGGAGTCGGAAGATGATGATGAAGCTATTATCAAGGTATGTCGTCCGGGTCGTCATTTCACTGTCTCACATTTTTTCGTAGCCGGTTTCGCGTGGAGTGCTGGAGGTCGTCCTTCCCCCGCGCTCCAAAGCTGTTGCAAGGACTCCCAATTCGCCTCGCTCACCCCGGGTGCCGACGAAGAAACCCTTCGGCCCTGCCACAGTAAGTCTGATGTATGCGTCCGGGACTCGGGTGTATGCTAACAAGTTATCAGGCGATTTCCGGGAGGTCGCCCGCAGTCGTCGAGCCCTCCCAACCGACTCCCGACCCACTGTTGGAGGCACCAGCAGTTGCCGAAATAGGGGATATCCTCATTCCTGGACCGGTGAGTACTTTGATCAATTTGACGTATGTTCATGAACTAACGGAACCCACAGAACAAACCCATGCCATGCTTGCAACAAGCAAGAATGGCCCTGCGCAACTCGGTTCGACAAGAGGACCAAAAACCCGTGCATGTCGTGTGTCTACTGCTCGACAAAGAAGATCAAGTGCATCTCGGCGACTCTGGGATCCCCGCCCACACGCACTCGAGCTCCCTCTACCACCCGGAGGGCGAGGTCCAGGACGCCTTCCAAGGCTCCCTCCAAAGCTCCCCCCGCATCGCAATCGAAGGCCCGAACTCGCAGTCAGTCTCGTGGCCTGTCCGGCACTCCGGCTGTCACTGCTGTGACAACCCCCAAGACACAGACGCGTGGTCGCAGCAAGACCATCACTGCCATCAAGGCACCTGCACCTGCACCTGCTCGTAAGTCACCCGACCTTTCTTTCATGACCATCTGACCTTGTTTCTCCCTTGTAGCACTTCCGTCTTCGAGTTCGGCAGTCCCTCGTGCAGCACTTGATGTGCCCATGCCGGATCTCCATGGCATGGCGATTGCGATTCGGGATGCTGCAGCTCGGATCGCTATTCTCGAGGCTCGTGTGGTAGAGCAGGATGGTAAGTTCGACACCCTGCAACGCCTCCATGAGGGTCTGAGGCGCGAAATTGTCGACCGGCACCCCTCATTTCCACTTCCTGACCTCCCTGCCAATGCAACATTGTTGTTTGATCAATCCGTCCCCGTGTCCATGTCACCCCCCGAATCCGCACTCCCTCCTCTCATTGATTTGTCGATGGCAGGGATGTCTCCCACACCCCCGAAATTCGAGGATGCATCTGCCATTGAGGGTCTCTTGTTTGAGTCCAACGAAGTTGTTGATCCAGAGGGTCCACATACATCCGGCGAAAATGTGGACCCGGGTGATCCGGGTAACCTTTTCCCAGAATATGATTCTGACGATGACATGGATGTGGAGGTGAAGCTTGAGGTGAAGCTTGAGGATACTGACATGGCTACATAAATGCATAGTGATAGATGTATATACAATTTGTTTCAATGAATGTTACCTCTGCCAATCCATTTATCGAATCACCGAGTCCCGAGTCCCGAGTCCCGAACCCCGAGACTCGGGACTCGGGACTCGGGACTCGGGACTCGGGACTTGGTGATTCGAGACTCGACTCGAGATTCAAAACTCGAGATTCAAAACTCAACACTCATAAGAATGTGTATCATCTGAATGAGTGTTGAGTTTTGAGTTCCGAGTTCCGAGTCTCGGGGTTCGGGGTTCGGGCCTCGGAACTCGGAACTCGGAAATCAACACTCAAAACTCATTAAAATGATACACATTCTTATGAGTTTTCAGTTTTGAATCTCGAGTTTTGAATCTCGAGTCTTGAGTCTCGAATCACCAAGTCCCGAGTCCCGAGTCCCGAACCCCGAGACTCGGAACTCGGAACTCGGGACTCGGGACTCAAAACTCAAAACTCAGAACTCATACATTTTTACGAGTTTCGAGTCTCAAGTGAAAAAATACAAATTTAAGATGATATACATCTTTACGAATTTCAAGTACCGAGTCCCGAACCTTGGGGGTTCGGGGTTCGGGACTCGGGACTCGGGACTTGATGATTCGAGACTCCAGACTCGACACTCGAGATTCAAAACTCGAGATTCAACACTCAAAAATCATAAGAATGTGTGAGTTTCGAATTTCTAGCAAAATGTGTATCATCTTACATTTGTATTTTTGTACACCTTTCACCGAGTACCGAGTCCCGAATCTCGGGTTTCGGGTTTCGGTACTCGGTACTCGGTGATTCGAGACGAGACTCGAACCTCGTAAAAATGTATATCTTAACTTTTTATTTCCTTAATGCAAGACTAGAAACTCGTAAAAATGTATGAGTTTCAAGTTTCGAGGTTCGAGTTTCGAAGTTCGAGTTTCAATGTTCGGGCTTCGGGTCTCGGCACTCGGCGCTCGGTACTCGGTACTCGGTGAATGTCAGACATGGTGTATTCAGGCTTTCGGGTTTCGGGTTTTGGTCATTGATGGCAGGCATATCCACTCAGATATTGGGTGTGTACACCATGTCTTCTATTCTCTGGTGCCTACATCAGCAAACTGATTTGTTTGTTATCCAACTATCTAAGCCCAGTTACGTTTATGTGATAACAACTACCTCGGCCCACCTGTCGATATAATATATATCACTACCTCAGCCTATACGTCCATATAGTATACCAATACCTCCGCCCATACATCTATATGATACGTGTTTGGGCCGACCCGTCTATGTAACATCCCCCTACGTCGGTGCATCAGAGGTGGCCACTTGACGTAAGGCAGCTGCAGACGTGCTGCAAGCGTTGGTCAACTCGGGATACCAAACTGAGGCCACGGAAATCGTGGGGTCGTGGATCACCTCCAGATTGCAGCAGTACAACTCGAATCCTGCGCAAAAATGGAAGGCGAATCCCTGCCTCGGCCCACCCGTCTATATCATAAATATTTCACCGAACTCTCGGCCCACCCGTCTACCTAATATACCCCCCACGTCGGCCCACCCGTCTATGTAATAGATATTTCACCGCACTCTCGGCCCACACGTCTATCTAATATACCTCATGTCGGCCCACCCGTCTATGTAATAAATATTTCACCGCACTCTCGGCCCACCCGTCTATCTAATATTCCCCCACGTCGGCCCACCTGTCTATCTAATATACCCCATGTCGGCCCACCCGTATATATAATAAATATTTCACCGCTCCCTCGGCCCATCCGTCTACAAAATAATACTAATATGTCGGCCCACCCGTCTATACAATATACCATACATCGGCCCCACCCGTCAATATAATAATATTTGCTATACATCTCTCTTCAGCCCAGCTGTCTATCATATATGTCCATCCCTATTCTACACATTACCCAGATGGGCCAACCCATCTCAATCGGTAATAATATTTCTCCCGGCCCATCCGCCATTGTCGAGTATATATATAACATCGGCATAGATGGGCCCACCCGTCTCCATCGGAAATATTATCCCACCCGGCCCACCCGTCAACATCAGGGATATACATAACATCGGCCCATAGTCCACTGGCCCGTCTTACACGGGATATTATGTAGGTCGGGTGACCCGTATAATACGGAGTTTGTCACTGAAG
>JABCPV010000342.1:0-35463 GCA_016584345.1 Suillus ampliporus
CAGTCACGTGCTAAAATTGAAGTTTTTTCGAGTCTTAAATGTGAAGTTTCATTTCGAAGTTTATGCCAGCATTAAAGATATATTTATATTTCTTATTGTCATTGACATTCAGACAGTAAGAAAATGTTCGCTGATACTTTATATTTCTCTTGTCGTGCAAGACCTCTTTAACATTTGAAATTTTACATCCGCTAAGACGACAACCTAAATATTAAGTATTATCTTGACATTTCGCACGACATTCAAACCAGTCTTAAATATTCGGATCCCCGATGTGTCATACGTAAGAAGTCCGACGTGCGCAGGAAGGATTATTGTGTTCGCGGTATCTTTCTCGTTTTTCGTCTCGACGAACTGAGCTCTGTGTTATGTCTGACACCATTCTGTTTGAGCAGCTGTCTCACGTTTCTCTTCTGTCAATTCTTGAGGCTCTTTCATTGCTGCAGAGTTTCAGAGCCTGTATGGCATGCAGGTTGCTGCTACCCTGCGCATTCCTCTAACGGCGCTCGGCAGGGCCAGTCCCCGACACCTATATGGGCAGTATGGATACATGATCTTTTTCTGACGTGGCTGGGCTGTAGCGCCATGCATAACAGCCTGAACTACACAAGAACTACGTCATAATATATACCATAACTGACGCACGGGGAGCATATCGGCTCGGCCTCGTTCCTCGGTCAGCCGACATGCTCCCCGTTACTGGATCGAAGTACGAACAGGTCGATATCGCATAGCGAACTGACAGCGGAAGCGAAGCCACTGTCAGAAGCGTCCAGCAGAGCGCCACCGAGACTGACCACTACCTTGGGCACCCGCCGCAGTCACCCGTTACCGAGGATAAGGATCTGGTAGCAGGGTCAGAGGGTGGCTAGTAGGGCGGAGGGTATACAGCGGTTTCGAGCCTGCGAAAGCTCTCGTCAGGGGGCTACCGCTACCCCGACCACTCATACTTCTCATTCTCGTGTAGGAATACTACTGCTAAGCCTATATATACAGTAGGAGTAAATGGTCCGCTCCACACTCCGACCGACCCCTTTAGGGCCAGCCAAGAGATACGGTACTCATGACCTACCATAAGGGCAGTTTACGTTGGGGAGGAGAGGGTTGGGGCTGTGGCGGAAGCTTCGCATCCAAAATCCGATATCACGAGGGCCTGTATCCCTCGGACCGTACATCGCTGGGCTCCACACCATACAGTACTCGGCCTGGTCCTTTCGGGATCCAGGGCGATATCTTTCGGTCCCATGCGAGTATGCGACGAAGCTGGAATATATAGTTGTTCATACCTTTATCGTCTCTCATCGTCTCGTCAAAATCTTCCCGCGCATGAATTGACAAACGGCATGTGTCGTCACATTCCAACGGGACAGAACCCTCTCCCACTAAAGTGGGTGTCGGGGACTCTTTATACATAGAGGGCTCCGCTCCCGAAAGTGTCGACCGGATCAAAATTCCCTGGTCCGTCGTCTAGCTAGCTCTTGCGGTTTACTCATTCTGTTCGTAAATTAAGTATCCGACGGCGCACTCAGAATGCAAATGTCGAAGACTGCGAGGGGGACAAGTTCCGAGACACAACCTTGGCAATATTAATTAGAACTGTACAGTTATACGACATTATGTAAAATCTTCCCGCGGTAAACGATACAGATGCCTGCGCGAATTCATCTGACTGGCAGAACCCTCCCCACTAAGCGTACTTATATCCGGTTTCAAATTGGATTACTGACCGAGCGCCTACCGCATAGTATACACCATCTAAAAAGAAGAACCGGCTTGTCTTCCTTCTATATACATCCATTGGATCATTTGGTGAAAGCGGCCTGTCAAGGTTCTGAGGCAAGTGTATAGTGATCACTTTCTGACAGCCCTGGTTGTAGCCCGGACTCCGTGCACATCGACCATCACGCGCGGCTGGTGTCATTACGCACACGTTACGGGTCGACTGGGCTTGCGAACCCCGCGTACCCCCGGGCGAGCACATGTACATACATCCAGCTGCACCCTGTCATCCGCTACAAACCAATTGTGCAACCATCACTTGCCACGCAGACCCATCGTCAGGGATTCCAGCACAACGCGAGAATTGTGCCTACAGCTCAATCAACATGTCATTATTTGATCCCACAGGCTATACGACCACGCTATATAATGTCGCGTTCCAACCCCATACCATACTACAGCAATGTCTCGTCCTGAAACAGATCTCTTGGACTCATTGTCCGCTGAACTCTCTCAACAGCTCAAGGATCACGTAGATCAAGCCCTGCTCCGATATATACGGCCAAATTCTGCGTCTCAGTTCGCTCAGAATGCCCCCGAGTTGGCAAACTTCCGCGAGGCCATCGCACCGAGCAATTCGAAGAATGATGTCGAATTCCTACGCAGCTTCCGAGAATTCGTTCCCACAACGAACTACGAACATTATAGGCCATACATAGCAAAGTTTTTTGCTACTCCTTGCAAAGAGGCTGACGTCAAGGACATGTTCGCCCCTGGACTGCCCTACTACTTTGCCATGTCCAGTATGACATCTGGGAAAGCAGTAAAGACATTCCCAAAGTATCGACCTCCCCCGCGCCTTCTGCAACACATGATAAATCTGGGACTTCCCCCGTCAGAGGGTACCATGTTGTCACCATCTTCTTTGAAGTATCAGCAAGTCCTGAAAATAGAGTGCGAGGACGGTCAGAGCTCCAAGGAGGTGGCGGTCTGCTCCACGAGTATCGGTCTTTTGCGAATGGAAAAGAACTGGGACGTCAAGGATGACAAGGATAGACTCGATTTATGGGGTAAGCTCGTTGCGCCACTTTCCCTTGTGGTGTTTATCAAACTTTCAGTTCCGGGGCAAACGGATCCATATGCGATCTCCATGGTTAAAAGCTATCGCGCTTACTTTGTTCTCAATGCCCTATTTGCACTGGCAGACCGTGCGGTGACCACCGTCCGCTTCTACTTTGCCAATGTATTCGTCATTTTTTTGCAGTACATGGAGGACGAATGGCCCCTACTAGTCGACTGCATCGAGAGGGGTATCATCCCAGATCTCGCAGATCTTGGCCATTTGCGAGCACCTTTAGAGGTTATATTTTCAATGATTACTACACTACATTCAGCTCACCCGTCCTCTCAGAAACATTTCCCTCCAAACCCTCTTCGTGCAGCTGAACTTCGCAAAATTGGGCCTCCTGGCATTCAGGGTTGGGCTGTCCGTGTGTGGCCTGACTTGAAGAAGTTCATTGGGATCACTGGAGGTCCCGCTGCTGCTTCGGTTCCAAAGGCACGTCGAGTGTAGAAGGCTTACTACCCAACTGACAGTTAGCGACACAAAGATTACTCACATCCTTGGACCTTCTGTCCACATCCAGGCTCTTGGATACGGAACCTCAGAATGTGCCATCGCCATAACATACCACAAAGGCAATCCCAATACAGACTTCAAGGTAGTGTTTGTAGATGGAGTCATCGAGTTTCTGGATGCGCATTCCGATGAGCCTTCGGACCGTGTATTGTCTGCTGTATGAATCATTCACTCCATCTGACCTTTGTCCACTCATCCCTGCCTTAGTGGGAACTTGTCACTGGAGGGCGTTACGAGCCCGTCTTGACGACTCGCAATGGCTTGTGGAGGTACCGCCTTGGTGATGTCGTCGCCGTTAAAGGCTTCGATCCAAATGACGGATTGCCTATTATCAATTACCTTCACAGGCGAGAGTGAGTTGCAATGTCATCAATCTTAGGCTTAGCAGCTGAAATGCCCACCGAGGAAGTGGCTCGCTCGGACTGGCATTTGGGACAACGTGTACAGAGTCGGAATTGACGGACGCGATCGTTTCTGCCGCTAACCGATGGATCGGCCAAATCACGGACTTCACTATCGTAGGCGACGAGCGAGATGTACCTATTACCTATGGTTACTTGGTAGAAATTGCAGGGGGAAATAGGTTCGCGCTTGCTTGAAGCTCCTCCCCACGACTGTGCTAATTGATATTGACAGGGAATGACGCAAGGAATGGCGCCGCAGCAAACTTTTGAAGATCTCATGGCGGCAAACCATGGGTACCGCACTGCTTTTTGGCAAGGCAGGTCAAGAAAGCCAACCATCCGTCTCGTGGAGAAAGGCACCTTCTCGGAATTCCGCAGGCAAAGAAGCGACAAGATGAACGTCTCGATTATTCAGGTCAAGGTTCCTGTCGTCCTATCTGACCCAACGTTTAAGGAATGGCTCCTGAAGAGAGTTATAATGGAGCTGTAACAGTATGCGGTGCAAATTCACACAGTCCTCGCATAAATAACTACGTATAGAACTCTAGTTTACCCTCGGCTCGTGGTGATAATCAGACCCTAGGGACCTAGCAGTGAGGGAGGCAAATGTTTATGAACCGTTGACGCCGGGAAGCTGGGGCTGGGGCTTCAGTAGGCGTGACTCCAGGCCTTTTTAATTCCAGTTCTTGTCCATTGAGAGGGATACTCTGTAGGACAATACATGCTAGTCTAAGGGACCCCTGCGTCCCGTTGCATCTCTGAACCTGCGAAAGCCCCACGTGCCGTTTTAGACGCGCATTTCGACGAAGATGAGATGATTTTGATATACTTTCGATGTATATATGCCGCCAAAATTACCGGACACATTCTCGTGCGTCGACTCGCGCACGCTCCAGGCCTTGCTGGGGAGAAGGTCGGGATGTGACGAAGTGGCTTCAAGAGCCGTCGGATACGCAGTAGCCATACATCATGACGGTGGCGTTGCGGAGACGGAAGATATGCTGCGGTTTGGTACGTCGAGAATCGCTCCATCTATCTTCTTCGACTTCACCTAGCTGAGCAAGAACAAGTGAGATGGATATCAACAGACCTGCATACTACACATAGTTCCCTCGAGGCTTTGAAATTGTTGAGACATTTGTTCGAGCTTGAGTTCCATAACTTGAAAGAGGAACGACTGTCTAGCTTGAGACGCGTTTCAGTATCACATCCACATCCACGAGAGTCCTATGTTGCGAGCTGGAGTCCAAGTTGATGTTAAACTGCACGACCATCACGTTTCTACGCCAAAGAGTGACTTACGAATAGACCGTAGCCTGTAGGAGATAGTATACACATTTACAAGAGCCCTAGTACACTGCGAGACGCTGTTCAAGATAATTATGGATCATCTTGAACCCAATCTCGCAATCTAGTGCTGCACACAATTGTGACTCGGCCGAACAATAGAGAATGAACACGAGGCCTTCGCGAATAGCTTGACTTGTGACGGAGGAGTCGCTTTATATATCAACAGCTGAGTAGAACGTCCAAGTGCTTTGGATGGTTTTTGCATACCTAGTAGAACTTGCATTGAGTTTCGATGGTCATCGTCTCAGCGTGAGTCCGAATCAGTAAATTTGTAAACCAGTGACAACAATATTTGTTTCCAGATCATCGGATTCAATATTCAGTACTAGCAACAATGACCATGCATACCGCCGACGAACCAACCAACACATCATCCTCATGGCACACCATCCGTCCATGGACCCCCCACCTCATCCTCTCAGTCCGCGAAATCACTTCCGTATCAGCAACTTTCATCCTCTCCTCCTCACTCTCCCCACCTGATTCCAACCCTGACGCTCCTCCACCACAAAATACCGCAGAGCAGCCCCCAATATGTTCAGATGCAGACACCGGAGCAGAAGCAGACGTAGAAATAGACACAGAAGCTTTGAATACCACGCGAGGAATCATCTCAGACGCGCTTTCAGCAGGCCTTTCAGTATCCGTCAACGGCTCACCATGGCAGCGCGTTCTCATACGCCTCCTCGAGCCAGTAGATGAAGCTGTCATCATCATATATGGGCTCATGCCTGGACGCCAGTATGATATAGATCTGGGACTCGTGCAGGGCGGACTGGCCAGTTGTATTCGGAGGCAGGTTGTTACTGAAGGTTCGTACTCTTTTTCTGGTTGATCGATTTTTTTTGGTGGGACTTATGATATTGGTGTAGAAGCAGAGGGAAATATTGAGAATGGTAGGTTGGACGAAGGGACTAGTACTAGTTTCCTCCTCCGATCCTCCTCATCCTCATCGACATCCTCTTCGTCATTATCCTTGTCCTTGTCAGCAACGACGACAGACTCAACATCCATCCTCGCACACCCCCAAGCACCCCGATCCAGATCCAGATCCACAACTCCCACTCAAGAAGACCGCCTCCCAAACCTCCAAACCACCCTCTCAAACCTCCAATCTCGCATCAGCGATCTAACATCCACTCTCAAATCCACGCGCCGAGACTCCCAGAAGGCAGACGCAGCGCTCAAATCAGAGATCGAAGCCCTAAATCGCGCGTCTGAAAAAGCTAGCGCTGCAGAAAGCAAAGCAAGACAGCGCATACGGGCGCTCGAAGATGCCGTCCGCAGAGCTAACGAAGGAAAAGATGATGTAGATCGCGTTAGGAATGAACTCGAGGGCGAAGTTCCTTCTTTGCGGAAACAAGTCCGCGAGAAAGAGGAGGAATGCGAGGCTCTTAGAAAAGAAGCTTCCAAGGTACGCAGGGAACGGGAGGCGAAGGAGGAGGAGAGGAGAAGACGTGTGGAGGGTGTTAAAACTGAGATCGGGAGCACTGAGCATCGGTTGGAGAGGCTTTGTGGGAGGCAGGAGAAGTTGGAGGGGACGGTGTTGATTGATTTGGAGAAGACGCTTAGGGAGGTTGAGAGGGAGATACAGGAGGCCGAGGCGCAGGTGGATGTTGGGGTGGGGGCGTACCCTGGGCCTATCGGAAGACCTATGCAGATGCAGCAGGTGTCGCCCCCTCAGTATCGGAGACATCAATCACGCTCATCTGCATATCGAATCGGGGATGGTGCGCCTCCTGGGATTGGACTCGCGAACCATTATGCAGGCAGCCATGCGTCCAGCTCTGTGTACTCCCATTCTCCGAGTTCATCCCTCTCGCATCCCAAGGTATCGATCTTGTCGCATTCGACGAGTTCTGTTCCGTCGCATGTCGGTGGTGGTATGCTCCCCACTAATTCTACCGCGTCTACCTCGGGGATATCGACGCTCTCGAGCAAAGCACCACCTTTTGAGCCAACGCGTGGGTTCCGATCGTCGTTCCCGCCTTTGAAACCTCCGCCTGGCATTGCGCCGATTCAGAGGCCTGTTGGAGCGTTTTCGAGGGGTGGTGGATGATGGTGTGTGGTGAGTTGATGTAGGGTGTGATTAATGTGATGTAGGAATATATTTAGTGTATTCGTTATACCCCCCGATGTAGATGGGGTCTTGCTGTACTCTGTCACTTTGGGCAAGTTAAATACTTTATTGCGATCGCGAGACAGTGAGCTGAATGCAACGATTGCTGATCAGGAGCTTGAAGTGACTTTCGTGAATCACCGGCACCACCGACCTTTTACAGATGCGATAGTCACAGTGCTGAGTGCTTAAGATTTTAACCATCGATGTATCCATTCACTGTCACGCAGCATTTCTTGCCAATCATATTATTTGTCTATTATTCGCCTGGATATACCCGCAAATAGTAGCTGGGGTATGAAGCTAACTACTGTAAAAGTTTACTGTGCGCGTTCAGTGAAAACCGTCTTGAATAATGTGATCACGGATTCCTAAATGCAGTGTAGAAAGTCAGTCATCGGTCAATTGCGTAGGTATATACACACCTCATGATCGGTTTGCTTCAAGCTCGGGCGCTCCAGCATTCGCTCAGCGTATTTCATTAATTTCGCGAACTTGGGTCCTTTTAACTCCTCGCCTAGTTTATGCCCCATACCAACAGGGAATTTCCCTGTTTCCATTAATCAGGCTCAACCTCTCGAAAAAAGGCACGAATGCGAGTACTCTACCTAAGTCAGTTTCGGTGACGATCTTGAGCCGCGCGAGGTGCGGACTGATGCACGCATCTGCAATAGTGTAATGATCTCCAACCGCGAAATCTCTGTCATCCTCGAGAAGTCCTTGAACAAATTCGAAGCCCTTTAGGACATTCTCGTATGGCCCGACCCCTCGGAGGAAGGCGTTACACGGTTCCTCGACATGTTTAGTAACTGCATTGAGGAAGAAATGGACATTGGCGCGCTGAACAGGATCCTTTGGCAGGAGGCCAGAGTCTGGGTAGAGGTCCGCTACGAACTCAAGGATGACATTCGATTCTGCGATTTTAGCGGACAAGGGTGAGGGATCCTCGGGGTTGACATCGGGTCCCCCATATGTCACAGCGGGCACCTATGATTATAATATCGCATTCGTCTGCAAATCGCAATAGACACAGGTCGTCTTTATACACATACCTGTCCGACAGGGTTCACCTTACTAGCGAACCATTCTGGTTTGTTAAAGAAATCGATTTGGTATGTCTTGTAGGGTGCATTGGCTTCGAGAAGAGCCAGTTCGATCTGTTAGAATGCGTCAAAGATATGTGAGAGGGTGTCAGTGGTGATTTCACCTTCTGGCTATTGGCCGAGACCTGCGGAGTCAGGTCAGACAAGTCTGGAATACTCTTCACTCTGTATCGTTCCTCACCTTGTGGCCGTATAAAGTCAGTTGTTCGGGCATGTTGATTTAATCGTACTGTGGGTGGTTTCGACGAAAAGATGCCCATGTTTCACCCATATTTATACACGAGACGAGCAGAGCTTTTCGCTATGGTGAGCTGATGCCAGTTACTACTACTACTAGGGTTGTTTGTAATCAGCGGAATAGACATGGCTAAGATGTACTCTTACTGCTCAGTATTTGCCTCCAAACTGACTTTTGTCCTTTTCTTCAATCAGTAATATCCCGGCAGTGGCGGATGAGTCAGCTGCTGACAGCCTGACAGAGATCTGCCTGCTAGTTCACGTTATGCTCATCAATATCATGAACTTTGTCAACGTTTCAACAACCGAGCTTACCGTATGTAAACATAATACTTGCGAAGGTCCTAGTCTGCCCAAGCCAGATTTATAAAAGAAGGAAGATAGTCGTTCGTTCTTGAGAGCCGAAGTTCCCAGGAGAGAAGCCTCAGGCGGACATATTGATTAGGCGCATCCGGCATCTGCGGACCCCGCTGACTGTTCTCGGATCCAGACTGTGCCAAAAACCAGTTGTAACTTGTGGTGCAATCTCTAGCTGGGAGACTACCATTGGGCACCATAATCAAGCTATTGATGTGGCGCGAACAATGGCAGGAAGGCACAAGTCAAGTGAGTATTCTATTTCCTGAATGACAGATAGGTGATCAGATTTAGATTAAGTGTTCACGCAAAACTTGCAGGTGACTGAGGCTGTCCTAGCCTCCTGTCATTAATCATTAATGTACTATCACGCGGTGTGATATGAGAATTCATGCAATGCTTTAAGGACAAACTCAGTTTCTTTGATATCTGGACACCCGCGCTATACTCACATTCATCTTCTGTTGTCGGACATGAGTTCAAGTTCAGAGCTTCATGCAATCTCCACCGATTGGCTTAAAGGGTTAGAGATCGCATCGTCCACCGGAGATGTGTTGTCATTCGTGAGTCATTTCGTTTCGGATGGGTGGTTCAGAGGTCAGCATTTATTCAAGCAACCGAGGCGCACCGTGACTAATAAGCACTCTCAGATCTTCTATGTTTTTCTTGGAATTTCAGGACCCTATCAGGTCCGGAAAAAATTCACGGATTTCTCTCGGAGGTGGTTAATGGAAAATCGCGACTCGAGTATTCTGGTCTTCGTGACTTTAAGTTAGACGATCACACCGTCAATGCCCCTTCACCATTCAAATTGCCAGGTTCGCAAGTTGAAGGAGTACAGAGTGCTTTCACCTTCAACATTACAAACCCGCCTGCACTCGGGAGAGGTTTCTTCCGTCTCACACAGGATATCGATGGAAAGTGGAAGGCTTTAACTCTTTTCACAAACATGCAGGACCTCGCTGGGCACGAGGAGTCTTCCACAGACCAACACAGTCTATCTGAGGGTCGAAAGACCACTTGGGAAGAGGACGTTGACGCGAAATTCCGTGCTATAGAGGCGGACCCCACTGTGTTGATTGGTGCGCTGTGTCTTTTATTCACTGTGACGACCGACCTGACAAATCATAAAAAGTTGGTGGTGGGCAATCTGGCCTTATGTGTGCAGCGCGGCTGGGGAGGTTGGGCATCCGTGCACTCGTGATCGAGAAAAATGCGCGTGTTGGAGACTCCTGGCGACAACGGTATGCAGAAACAGCGACAGTCCATTTTCCCTCATTATTAAGTAGGCGCGAAATACAGGTACCCGAGCCTTACGCTGCATACTCCCGCATATCTAAACTCCAGTATGTGTTATCGTCTTTCTGCAAGCTTGGAATTAATCTACGCACAGTGCTTTACAGTCCCTACCCGTAAGTGCATTCGGCAATTGAAAGGTATCGCATATCTCAGTATTACTACTAGAACAAACTTCCCCAAGTACATTCCTAAGGGGAAACTTGCCAACTTCCTGGAGTCATACGCTGTCAATCAGGAATTATGTATCTGGCTCTCGAGCATCGTCGGCTCGACTCCAGTGTACGACTCATCGTCCGCCAGATGGACTGTTGAAGTACAGCATGGAAACGAGAAAGTAATTCTCAATCCAAAGCATCTGGTACTTGCCACAGGAAGCGGGAGGCCTCGTATTCCTAGTTGGAATGGAATGAGTGACTTTGGAGGGGCCTTGTATCATTCCGACTTTCATACAGATGCAGAACAGTTCCGAGGCAAACGCGTTGTTGTTGTTGGCGCGGTAAGTCCCATGTGTTCATTTATTGCTTCCGTGTACTCACGAGACCGTTAGGGCAACGCTAGTGGGGATATATGTCAGGATTTTGTAACGCACGGTGCCGCTGAGGTACGTCATGCCTATGACTGAAGTATATCAAAGTCGTATTTCATATGGAAAACAGGTAACAATGGTACAAAGAAGCGCTTCATGCGTTGTATCTTCTTTTGTCATGGACGAAACCCACTTCAAGGTGCCTTTCTCTGGTAACGCTCCTATCGAAGAACTAGATTTCCGCACGAAGTCACTGCCTTTAGCCTTCCTCATGCAACTGATGAAATCAGGCGGGACACAGCACATGAAGATGTTTGACAAGGAACTCCACGATGGTTTGCGCAAGGCTGGATTCAACTTGACTTGGGAAGTTTCCCCAGGAAGTGGTGAGGTTGGGCTGCCAGGTTTTTTGTTTTGCCGCTCTGCATCAGGAACTAGTGCGTTCAGATTTGTTGCTGAGATGGACGACATTTCAAACACCCTACAGTGCTCGATGTAGGCTGTGGTAAGCTAATCATCGAAGGCAAAGTCAAGGTCTGACTCTGTATTCATCGTCGAGGGCCTTATCTCTGATGGTTGTGACATGCGTGTAGGTAAAGCAAGGTCAAGATATCAGTCACTTCGACAAAGACGGGATTGAATTTAAAGATGGCTCTAAGCTTTCTGCAGATGTTATCGTCCTAGCGTATGACATGGCTCATGGTTTCTCGTTTATCTTTCTCACTGTATTGCAGAACAGGAAATGAACCCGTAATGAAGGGCACCAGAGCTCTCCTTGGGGACAAGATTGCTGGACAACTTCCGCCTGAGGTGTGGGGCCTCGACTCGGAGGGAGAACTTAATCAGACGTATCGACCCTCTGGACATCCGGGACTTTGGTTCGCTATCGGTTCATTCGAATCCTCACGATTCCACAGTAAACACTTGGTGAGCTACCTCCCTGTATCGGACCATATATCTTCTGATCAATGATACAGGGGCTCCAGATCTTGGCTCGAGAGTTTGATATATCATGACGAAATGGGTGTCGCTATTATACATGATGTATCGCAGGTCAGAATCATAGATATTCGTTCCTTCTCGAAGGTTTCCAGGAGGGGAGGCGGGGTGCGTCCGACCCTGCTGACTGTAAGGATAATTTACTTAGTTTCGGATCCAGACTGCGATGTGCCAAGCCCAGAACTGCCCAGAAACCAGTTGTGGACGTGCAATCTCTGGCTGGGACGAGTCTCCCGTTACTCCTCCGAACTTTTCGGTTACCACAAGTTTGGTAACTTTCAGGTCCGAACAAGACCCCGAGCGGCGAGAACTACTAGGCTCAAACCATTTTGTGATCCCTACTTGCTGTTTAGCGCTATATAGCTTGTTGATTCTCGCACCCATGCCATTGACTCAACCCACCGCGACCGCTATGATAGTATCAATTCCTTCGACATCAACCATGCAACAGTACCTTGAAGTGACGCAATTGTAGGGAACCGAATTTTTTCGGACGAGTAACAGGGGGCGGCAGACTCCGCTGGGACCGAGACTACTACCATTTGGGCAAAGCTATTGATGCGGTGCGACAATTGTGGCAACGCACAAGTCAAATGAGTATTCCATTTTCAGAATGACTGATAGTTGATACAATGATCAGAAGTGTTCACGCGTTCAGCGGTGTAATTTGAGACTTATCTTGCTTTAGTATGTAAGGAGATGCCATCAGTGAACTGGTGAGGAAAGTAGAAGGCCATATATCACAATATATAGTGCATAATCACAAGAACCAGCATAATTCTGCTATTGACGATCATATTGTTATGTTTGGCCTTATAGAGGAAAGGAGATTCCCTGATTGTCATACAAAATTTTATGATCGGGGAAAGGTCTTGATTTCACTCAAACTCACAGTTGAATTGAAGGTGTGGCAAAAGTCGACGGTTGAGCTAGATTGATCAAGAATGCCATAATGGAAGGGAGGTTCACAACTACAAAGCTACGAGTGAAGGTCAATACCTTCCAGACAATGAGTATGTGTTGGCCCATGTGGGTGATGGTAAGTTAGCTGGGGGATGAGGCTAACTACTGTCATCAGGTAAAAGTTCACTGTGCGCGTTCAGTGAAAACCGTCTTGAATAATGCGATCACAGATTCCTAAATGCAGTGTGGAAAGTCAGTTATCGGTCAATTGCGTAGATATATACACACCTCATCATCGGTTTGCTTGAAGCTCGGACGCTCCCGCATTCGCTCAGCGTATTTCATGAATTTCGCGAACTTGGGTCCTTTTAACTCCTCGCCTAGCTTATACCCCATCCCGACAGGGAATTTCCCTGTTTCCATTAATCAGGCTCAACCCCTCGAAAAAATGCACGAATGCGAGTACTCTACCTAAATCGTTTGCGGTGACGATCTTGAGCCTAGCGAGGTGCGGAGTGATGCACGCATCCGCAATGGTGTAATGATCTCCAACCGCGAAATCTCTGTCATCCTCCAGAAGTCCTTGAACAAATTCGAAGCCCTTTAAGGCATTCTCGTATGTCCCGAGCCCTCGGACGAAGGCGTAACACGGTTCCTCGATATGTTTAGTAGCCGCATTGACGAAGAAATGGACTTTGGCGCGCTGAACAGGATCTTTTGGCAGGAGGCCAGAATCTGGATAGAGGTCCGCTACGAACTCAAGGATGACATCCGATTCTGCGATTTTAGCGGACAATGGCGAGGGATCCTCAGGGTTGACATCGGGTCCCCCATATGTCACAGCGGGCACCTATAATTGTAATATCGGATTCATCTGCAAATTGCAATCAGCACAGGTCATCTTTATACACATACCTTTCCGACGGGGTTCACCTTACTAGCGAACCATTCTGGTTTGTTAAAGAAATCGATTTGGTATGTCTTGTAGGGTGCATTGGCTTCGAGAAGAGCCAGTTCGATCTGTTAATTTGCGTCAAAGAGGTGTGAGAGGGTGTCAGCGGTGATTTCACCTTCTGGCTATAGGGCGAGAGCTACGGAGTCAGGTCAGACAAGTCTGGAATACTCTCCACTCTGTATCGCTCCTCACCTTGTGGAGGTATAGAGTGAGTTGTTCGGGCATGTTGATTTAATCGTACTGTGGGTGGTTTGGACGAGAATATTCCACCCATATTTATACACGAGACGAGCAGAGCTTTTCGCTAGTGAGCTGATGCCAGTTACCACTACTACTAGGGTTGTTTGTAATCAGCGGAATAGACATGGCTAAGATGCTCTCTTACTGCTCAGTATTTGCCTCCAAACTGACTTTTCTCCTTTTCTTCAATCAGTAATATCCCGGCAGTGGTGTATGAGTCAGTTGCTGACTGAGATCTGCTTGCCATGTTACGTTATGCTCATCAATATCATGAACTTTGTCAACAACAACTGAGCTTACCGTATGTAAACATAATACTTGCGAAGGTCCTAGTCTGCCCAAGCCAGGTTTATAAAGAAGGAAGATAGTCGTTCGTTCTTGAGAGTCGAAGTTCCCAGGAGGAGAAGCCTCAGGCGGACATATTGATTAGGCGCATCCGGCATCTGCCGACCCCGCTGACTGTTCTCGGATCCAGACTGTGCCAGAAACCAGTTGTAACTTGTGGTGCAATCTCTGGCTGGGAGACTACCATTGGGCACCATAGTCAAGCCATTGACGTGGTGCGAACAATGGCAGGAAAGCACAAGTTAAGTGAGTATTCTATTTTCTGAATGAGAGATAGCTGATCAGATTTAGATTAAGTGTTCACGCAAAACCTGCAGGTGACCGAGGCTGTTCTAGCCTTCTGTCGTTAATGTACTATCACGCGGTGTAATATGAGAATTCATGCAATGCTTTAAGGACACGCTCAGTTTCTTTGATATCTGGACACCCGCGCTATACTCACATTCACCTTCTTCTGTTGTCGGACATGAGTGCAAGTTCAGAGCTTCATGCAATCTCCACCGACTGGCTCAAAGGGCTAGAGATCGCGTCGTCCACCGGAGATGTTATGTCATTCGTGAGCCATTTCCTTTCGGATGGGTGGTTCAGAGGTCAGCATTTATTCAAGCAACCGAGGCGCACCGTGACTAATAAGCACTCTCAGATCTTCTATGTTTTTCTTGGAATTTCAGGACCCTATCAGGTCCGGAAAAAATTCACGGATTTCTCTCGGAGGTGGTTGATGGAAAATCGCGACTCGAGTATTCTGGTCTTCGTGACTTTAAGTTAGACGATCACACCGTCAATGCCCCTTCACCATTCAAATTGCCAGGTTCGCAAGTTGAAGGAGTACAGGGTGCTTTCACCTTTAGCATTACAAACCCGCCTGCACTTGGGCGAGGTTTCTTCCGTCTCACACAAGATATCGATGGAAAGTGGAAGGCATTAACTCTTTTCACAAACATGCAGGACCTCGTCGGGCACGAGGAGTCTTCCACAGACCAACACAGTCTATCTGAGGGTCGAAAAACCACTTGGGAGGAGGACGTTGACGCGAAATTCCGTGCTATAGAGGCAGACCCCACTGTGTTGATTGGTGCGCTGTGTCTCTTATTAATTGTGACGACCTGACGAATCATAAAAAGTTGGTGGTGGGCAATCTGGCCTTATGTGTGCAGCGCGGCTGGGGAGGTTGGGCATCCGTGCGCTCGTAATCGAGAAAAGTGCGCGTGTTGGAGACTCCTGGCGACAACGGTATGCAGAGACAGCGATAGTCCATTTTCCCTCATTATTAAGTAGACGCGAAATACAGGTACCCGAACCTTACACTGCATACACCCGCATATCAGAGCTCCAGTATGTATTATCGTCTTTCTGCAAGCTTTGAATTAATCTATGCAGTGCTTTACAGTCCCTATCCGTAGGTGCATTCAGAATTAAAAGGTATCGCATATCTCAGTATCACTATAGAACAAACTTCCCCAAGTACATTCCTAAGGGAAAACTTGCCAACTTCCTGGAGTCATATGCTGTTAATCAAGAATTATGTATCTGGCTCTCGAGCATCGTCGGCTCGACTCCAGTGTATGACTCATCGTCCGCAAGATGGACTGTTGAAGTACAGCATGGGGGCCAGAAAGTAATCCTCAACCCAAAGCACTTGGTACTTGCCACGGGAAGCGGGAGGCCTCGTATTCCTAGTTGGAATGGAATGGATGACTTTGGAGGGGCCTTGTATCATTCCGATTTTCATACAGATGCAGAACAGTTCCGAGGCAAACGCGTTGTCGTTGTTGGCGCGGTAAGTCCCATGTGTTCATTTCTTGCTTGCGTGTATTCACGAGACCGTTAGGGCAACGCTAGTGGGGATATATGTCGAGATTTTGTAACGCACGGTGCCGCTGAGGTACGTCATGCCTATGACTGAAATATATCAAAGTCGTATTTCATATGAAAAACAGGTAACACTGGTACAAAGAAGCGCTACATGCGTTGTATCCTCTTCTGCCATGGAAGAAACCCACTTCAAGGTGCCTTTCTCTGGCAACACCCCTATCGAAGAACTAGATTTCTGCATGAAGTCACTGCCTTTAGCCTTCCTCCTGCAACTGATGAAATCAGGCGGGACACAGCACATGAAGATGTTCGACAAGGAACTCCACGATGGTTTGCGTAAGGCTGGATTCAACTTGACTTGGGAACTTTCCCCAGGCAGTGGTGAGGTTGGGCTGGAAGGTTTTTTGTTTTGCCGCTCTGCATCAGGAACTAGTGCGTTCAGATTTGTTGTTGAGATGGGCGACATTTCAAACACCTTACAGTGCTCGATGTAGGCTGTGGTAAGCTAATCATCGAAGGCAAAGTCAAGGTCTGACTCTGTATTCATCGTCGAGGGCCTTATCTCTGACGGTTGTGACATGCGCGTAGGTAAAGCAAGGTCAAGACATCAATCAATTCCACAAAGACGGGATCGAGTTTAAAGATGGCTCTAAGCTTTCTGCAGATGTTATCGTCCTAGCGTACGACATGGCTCGTGGTTTTTCGTTTATCTTTCTCACTGTGTTGCAGGACAGGAAATGAACCCGTAATGAAGGGCACCAGAGCTCTCCTTGGGGACGAGATTGTTGAACAACTTCCGCCTGAGGTGTGGGGCCTCGACTCGGAGGGAGAACTTAATCAGACGTATCGACCCTCTGGACATCCGGGACTTTGGTTCGCTATCGGTCCATTCGAAGTCTCACGATTCTTCAGTAAACACTTGGTGAGTTACCTCCCTGTATTGGACCATATATCTTCTGATCAATGCGATGACACAGGGTCTCCAGATCTTGGCTCGAGAGCTTGATATATCATGACAAAATGGGTGTCGCTATTATACACGATGTATTGCAGGTCAGAATCATAGATATTCGTTCCTTCTCGAAGGTTTCCAGGAGGGGAGGTGGGCCCGTCCGGCATCTGCCGACCCTGCTGACTGTAAGTATAATTTGCTTAGTTTCGGATCCAGACTGCGATGTGCCAAGCCCAGAACTGCCCAGAAACCAGTTGTGGACGTGCAACCTCTGTCTGGGACGAGTCCCCCGTTACTCCTCCGAACTTTTCGGTTACCACAAGTTTGGTAACTTTCAGGTCCGAACAAGACCCCGAGCGGCGAGAACTACTAGGCTCAAACCATTTTGTGATCCCTACTTGCTGTTTAGCTTGTTGATTCTTGCACTCATACCATCGACTCAGCCCACCGCGACCGCTATGATAGTATCAATGCCTTCGACATCAACCATGCAACAGTACCTTGAATTGTAGGGAACTGAAATTGTTCGGATGAGTAACAGGGGGAGGTAGACTCCGCTGGGACCGAGACTACTACCGTTTGGGTCAAGCTATTGATGTGGTGCGACAATTGCGGCAAAGCACAAGTCAAGTGAGTATTCTATTTTCAGAATGACTGACAGTTGATACAACGATCAGAAGTGTTCACGCGTTCAGCGGTGTAATTTGACACTTATCTTGCTTTAGTATGTAAAGAGACGCCCAGTTTCATTTATATCTGAACACCCGCGCTATACTCACTTTCACTTTCTTCTGGTGTACGAACATGGATTCAAGTTCAGAGCTTCATGCAATCTCTGCCGACTGGCTCAAAAGGCTAGAGATCGCGTCGTCCAGCGGTGATGTTATGTCATTCGTGGGCCATTTCCTTTCGGACGGGTGGTTCAGAGGTCAGCAGTTGTCCAAGCAACCGAGGCGCACTAATAAGCACTCTCAGATCTTCTATGTTTTTCTTGGAATTTCAGGACCCTATCAGGACCGGAAAACATCCACAGATTTCTCTCGGAGGTTGTTGATGGAAAGTCGCGACTCGAGTATTCTGGTCTTCGTGACTTCAAGCTAGACGATCACACCGTCAATGCCCCTTCACCATTCAAATTGCCAGGTCCGCAAGTAATTGAAGGAGTACAGGGTGCTTTCACATTCAGCATTACAAACCCGCCTGCACTCGGGCGAGGTTTCTTCCGTCTCACACAGGATATCGATGGAAAGTGGAAGGCATTAACTCTTTTCACAAACATGCAGGACCTCGTGGGGTACGAGGAGTCTTCCACAGACCGACAAGGTCTATACGAGGGTCGAAAAACGACTTGGGAGGAGGACGTTGACGCGAAATTCCGTGCTATAGAGGCAGACCCCACTGTTTTGATCGGTCCGTTCTTTATCTTATTACCTGTAAGTTAGCGACGACCTGACGAATCATAAAAGTTGGTGGTGGGCAATCTGGCCTTACGTTTGCAGCGCGGCTGGGGAGGTTGGGCATCCGTGCGCTCGTAATCGAGAAAAATGCGCGTGTTGGTGATTCCTGGCGACAACGGTATGCAGAGACAGCGATAGTCCATCTTCCCTCATTATTAGATAATCGCGAAATACAGGTATCCGAACCTTACGCTGCATACTCCCGCATATCTAAGCTCCAGTATGTGTTATCATATTCCTATAAGCTTGGAATTAATGTATGCATAGTGCTTTACAACCCCTATCCGTAAGTGCATTCAGCAATTGAAAGGTATCGCATATCTCAGTACCACCATAGAACAAACTTCCCCAAGTACATTCCTAAGGGGAAAATTGCCCATTTCCTGGAGTCATACGCTGTTAATCAGGAATTATGTATCTGGCTCTCGAGCATCGTCGGCTCGACTCCAGTGTACGACTCATCGTCCGCAAGATGGACTGTTGAAGTACAGCATGGGGACCAGAAAGTAATCCTCAATCCAAAGCACTTGGTACTTGCTACAGGAAGCGGGAGGCCTCGTATTCCTAGTTGGAATGGAATGGATGACTTTGGAGGGGCCTTGTATCATTCCGACTTCCATACAGATGCAGAACAATTCCGAGACAAACGCATTGTCGTTGTTGGCGCGGTATGTCCCATGTATGTATTCATTGCTTGCGTATACTCACGAGATAGTTAGGGCAACGCTAGTGGGGATATATGTCAGGATTTTGTAGCGCACGGTGCCGCTGAGGTGCGTGTATGCCCGAAATATATCGAAGTCGTATTGCATACTATAAAAAACAGGTAACAATGGTGCAAAGATGCGCTACATGTGTCGTATCCTCTTCTGCCATGGAGGAAACCTACTTCAAGCTTCCTTTCTCTGACAACCACCCTATCGAAGAACTAGATCTCCGCATGAATTCCCTGCCTTCAGCTTTCCTCCTGCAACTGATGAAATCAGGCGGGACACAGCACATGAAGATGTTCGACAAGGAACTCCACGATGGTTTGCGCAAGGCTGGATTCAACTTGACTTGGGAACTTTCCCCAGGCAGTGGTGAGGTTGGGCTGGCAGGTTTTTTGTTTTGCCGCTTGACAGCAGGAACTAGTGCGTTCAGATTTGTTGCTGAGACGGGCGGCATTTCAAACACCCTGCAGTGCTCGATGTAGGCTGTGGTAAGCTAATCGTCGAAGGCAAAGTCAAGGTCTGACTCTGTATTCATCGTCGAGGGCTTTATCTCTGATGGTTGTGACATGCGTGTAGGTAAAGCAAGGTCAAGACATCAGTCACTTCGACAAAGACGGAATCGAGTTTAAAGATGGCTCTAAACTTTCTGCAGATGTTATCGTCCTAGCGTATGGCATGACTCGTTCCTCGTTTATTTTTCTCACTGTGTTGCAGGACAGGAAATGAACCCGTAATGAAGGCCACCAGAGCTTTTCTTGGGGACAACATTGCCGAACAGCTTCCGCCTGAGGTGTGGGGCCTCGACTCGGAGGGAGAACTTAATCAGACGTATCGACCCTCTGGACATCCGGGACTTTGGTTCGCTATCGGTTCATTCGAATTCTCACGATTCTTCAGTAAACACTTGGTGAGTTAACTTCCTGTATCGGTCCATATACCTTCTGATCAATGCGATGACACAGGGTCTCCAGATCTTGGCTCGAGAGCTGGGTATAGCATGACAAAAGGGGTGTTGCTATTTTACATGATATAGTGCAGGTCAGAATCATAGATATTGACACCATGACTACCATGGAACAATGAGAGATGACCAGTCATGCAGAACAAGAGCTCTCTCTGTGCTAATCTGTCGCATGATTTCATCCTGGCGACTGGTGCTTACTCAAGACTTCAAATTCGCTGAGGAGTTGGCTGTCAAAGACATATTTTGATAAAGGCTTGGACACATAATATTCATTAGGGCGGGGCTTTTTCTGTACTCTGTCACTCTGGACAAGTCAATATTTGTGATCGCGAAAGGGTGACCTGGATGCGATGCTCAGGAGCTTGAAGTGATTTTTGTACCGTCGAAAAAGTGAATCAGCATCCCGCTTAAGTTTGAAGAGCGAGCTACGATCCAGATGTTATGGACAGTGACAGACACAACGAGATCATCGCAGTGCTCGTATAAGATTTTGATGTATCCTAATAATCTACTGTCGCACAGAACTTCTTGCCAATTGTATTATTTGTCTATTATTCGCCTGGCAGTGAATATATGACAGCTGGGAAGCTTTGTCGTATGAAGCTAACTATCTGTTATCAGGTGAAAGTTCACTGTGCGCGCTCATCACCCAACTTCGTCTTGAATAATGTGATCAGAGATTCCTAAACGCAGTGTAGAAAGTCGGTCATCAGTCGTTGGCATGATTAATACATACATACCTCATCATGCTTTTCCTTCAAGCTCGGACGCTCCAGCATTCGCTCCAAGTATTTCATGAACTTAACGAACTTGGGTCCCTTTAACTCCTCGCCTAACCTATATCCCATACCGACAGGGTATTTCCCTATTTCCAATAATCAGGTTCAACCTCTCGGGGGAAAAGGCACCAGTGCGAGTACTCTACCTAAATCAGTTTCGGTGACGATCTTGAGCCTTGCGAGGTGCGGAGTGATGCACGCATCTGCAATGGTGTAATGATCTCCAACCGCGAAATCTCTGCCCTCCTCGAGAAGTCCTTGAATAAATTCGATTCCCTTCAGGACATTCTCATATGGCGCTTCCCCTAGGAAGAAGGCGTAAAACACTTCTTCGACGTGTTTAACAGTGGCATTGACGAAAAAACGGACATTGGCACGCTGAATAGGATCTTTTGGCAGGAGGCCAGAGTCTGGGTAGAGGTCCGCTACGAACTCGAGGATGACGTTCGATTCCGCGATCTTAGCGGACAGGGGCGAGGGATCCTCGGGGTCGACATCGGGTCCCCCGTATGTCACAGCAGGTATCTATTATAACACCGCATTCGTCTGTAATAGATAGCGTAGGACGTCATTATACATACCTTGCCGATGGTGTTCACTATGCTGGCGAACCACTCTGGTTTGTTCCAGACATCGACCTGGTAGGCCTTGTATGGTGCATTGGCTTCGACAAGAGCTAGTTCAATCTGTCAATTTGCGTCAGAGACTCGTGAGAAAGTGTCCGCAGTAATTTGACCTTCTGGCTATAGGGCGAGAGCTGCAGGGTCAAGGGTCAGTCATGTATTCCTCTTCAATCTGCATCGTTCCTCACCTTGTGGAGGTATAAAGTCAGTTGTTCGGGCATGTTGATTTAATTGTACTGTGGGTGGCTGGGATAAAAAGATGCCCATATTCCACCCATATTTATACACGAGACGAGCAGAGCCCTTCGCTTCAAATCATGATGGTGAGCAAGACGAGCAGAGCCTTTCGCTTCAAATCATGATGGTGAGCTGATGCCAGGTACAACTAGTACTACTATAGGGTTATTTGTAATCAGTGAGGGAGACATGGCTAAGATGCTGGTGGGAACTCTTACTGCTCAGCGCTCAGCATTTGCCTCCAAACTGACTTCTCCTCGGCAGCCTTGTGTATGAGTCAGTTCCTGACTGAAATCGCCTGCTAGTTCACGTTATACTTACCAATCGTGAACGTTTGAACTTCGTCGACAACCGAGCTTACCACAAATGATTAATGAAGGTTACCAGGTGCGTATGTGGGACCAGGGAGGATCACTAAGGAAGCGCGCTAGCATGTAGATAGGCATCATCTATCCTCAGCATTCATTTATCGACTGACTCTGAGCGCAGCGCTGAGATATATTCACCACGCTCATCGCCAGGCTCACACTTGCAGGATGAGCTTGATGGTCCTACGTAAATGCGAGCCTGTCCAACTCATCCAGCAACGATCTACATCTGGTTCCATCAACTGAGAGCCGAGATCCAGCACTGTGAGTGACTCAGAGTGCTCTTCCTTTCCTTCCAGGCCTATATACATTTTACTCGTGCACCAACACAACCGCATAAATATAGCTTTGCCAACAACTAAAGGGCTCAGTCAGCATAAGTCTGGGCAGTCGACCTTATTTGAAACGAGTGACAAGGGAAGGCATAATAAGATTGATGCCATTCCGGACTGCAGAATTCAAAGTTTAACGATCAACACGACATCTCTGAAGCGCTTTTCAAGTCCTTTGCTATCATCGGCGCAGGCCCTCACATCGGAATTCCTATCGTGAAGGTGAGCATCTGTTGTCTTCAAGTGTCACCCTTAGCCGATGATCTATATCAGGCATTCCTCACCACCGGCGTTCCGATTCTCGAGATCTCGGTAATCCTTCGCGAGAACAAATAGAGGTTCTCATCTCTACCGTTACAGTTTTTTTGGAGGCCTAGCTGTGCAGAACGTTCTCGCGGACGCTGCAAAGGAGGCAGGTGTGAAGTTCTTTGTGCACCGCGAGTTTGGCACAGCACTACCAGCAGCTGGTCTGGCTCATGAAAAACTTCGCAGGTGTTAAGGACAGAGGAGAGGGATCACGGCAACAGGGGCTGCGTGGAGCATGTCTTGAGTATGCCAGTTGTAAATCAAGACAACATTTGTACTCGGAAAATCGGAAGGAACACCATGCATGCACATTGAATTAAATTTTTTGTGTATTCGCTATAGTTGATGAGGTTTTGCTGCGCTGTTCAAGTTTGAGGTCGCAATGCTCGTATAAGATTATGATCTATCCATTCACTGTCATAGCATTTCTTGCCAAATGCACCTATTATTCGCCTGGCAGTTGATATATGACAGCTTGGAAGCTTTGTCGTATGAATTCCTAACTATCTGTCATCAGGTGAAAGTTCACTGTGCGCGCTCAGCAGCCAACTTCGTCTTGAATAATGTGATCACAGATCACTATGCAACCGAGAACTGGTGAATTTCACCGGTATCATCACCCGTTGGTCTGGTTCAATCTACCGCATTATATGTTGAACATCACCGGGGATGGTTATAACAACCCACCCCACAGGTTATTTTTCAAGGTGCTAAACACCACATTTTTGCCGGATTCACCATCTCAAAAATGAGCTCGTCCCACGATGCATGTCACTGGTTTAGTTAGTAATTTTACTGTTCACCTCCACCAACATGTTTGGCGAATCTCACTCGTTCGACTAGTTTGATTTACTACTTGCACGAGTGATCAAAACCGGTGTCATTGGACTCTATCGTGGTTAGCAAAACTAGCGAAAATGTTACTTTTCACCGATTGCTTGTCAGCATTTTACATCCGCACAAAATCCACTCAAGCGCCTAAATCTTCGTCATCATCATCTGCTATCTCACGCTCACCAGATCCACTTCCTTCTCCCACTTCTCCATCTGAGTCGTCCGAGTCATCGAATCGACTCCGTTTTGTTTCGAGCACCCACAGTTGTGCCCGCCTTTCGCTTCTTGTTTGCCTTCCGTTTGTTCTGCAGGAATTGTTTGACCAACTCCGCTGTCGCCCAATCGTTCTGAAACTTCTCAAGGTGAGGGTGGTTCCGTCGTGCCTTCAAATGATGTTTACTATCATAGCGGGAGGATATCTACTAAAACGCACCAATTTAAACAGTTTCGCGAGGCTGCTCGTGGGTTGAGCATTGTACACACCTTGAAGTCCAGATCAACGCGCGAGCACAGCTCGTGAACAGTGGTCTATGGCACCATTGCTAAGTGCTGACTGCATTTTTTCAAACCACTGACCTGAATTGCCAGATATTCTGCTTTATTGTTCTCGAGCTTCATTGCCTTGAGCAGACGGCCTCTGCTGCCCGAGTCCTTCATTTCAGCAGTCGTAGGTTTCTGAATAAGCTCATGCATAGGATTGACGCGGGAGTTTTTGATCTTCTCTTCCGCAACTTTCCTGGCAGCTTCGGCCTCTGCAACTGCGAGCTTGGCTGCATGCTCCACTTCCTCAAGTTGTAAGATCTTCGCTGCTCCGAAAAATTGTTTGTCGTTTGAAAAATGTCATCCGTCGACAGATTTGGCAGTTTTGTTTCAACTGGTGAATATAACTGACAGAGCTAGTGGCTAACAACCGCATGTCGAATGGTGAATATGGTAGCTTGCGAAGCATTGAAAATCACCCGAATAGGTGGTGACGCTAAATCACCTGTTTCGCACCGGTCACCAACTAATCACCGGTTCAGTAGGTGAATCGCAGAATTCACCAGCACGGTCAGTGATTCAAACCTCCTTCCAGTTTGTAGTGAGATTCCTAAACGCAGTGTAGAAAGTCAGTCAGTCAGTTGTTGACATAAATACATACACACCTCATCATGCATTTGATTCAAGCTCGAACCCTCCAGCATTCGCTCCACGTACAAATTTGGCGAACTTGGGTTCCTTTAGCGCTTTGAACATTTTGCCGAGCGGCAGAAGTGGCGATTCTGCGGTTATGCCAGCACAATTACGCGCAAATAATTCTGCCCCCAAAGGAAGCGCAAGCTATACCTTCCAATCACCACGCAAGATGAGTCGGATAGACAGCTGATGCGACCCCGTTAAACTCATTCAGCATTGATCTACATCTGGTTCCATCACCTGGGAGATAGGTATCTGTCCAGTGAGCGACTCAGAGTGCTCTTCCTTTCCTTCCAGGCCAATCTCACTTTTTACTCCTGCCCAAACATAACCGTGTATAAATATAACTTTGCCAACAACTAAAGGGCTCAGTCAGCATAAGTCTGAGCAGTCGACCTTATTTGAAACGGTAGTACGTAGGTGAAGGTATAATAAGATCGATGCCATTCTGGACTGATAGAATCTAAAGTTTCAGACGTCTCAAATCAACGACACATGTCTTGAAGCACTCTTCAAAGTCCTTTGCTATCGTCGGCGCAGGCCCTCACATTGGTATTCCTATCGTGAAGTTGAGCATCCGTTGTCTTCGAGTGTCATCCTTAGCCCATGATCTATATCAGGCATTCCTCGCCATCGGCGTTCCGATTCTCGTCATCGCCCGACCACCTCCACGAACACCTCTGCACTCCCATCTGATGATCCCAACCTGAAGGTTGTGCGCGCAGACTATACGTCTGCACCCGAGATCTCGACAATCCTTCGCGAGAATAAAATAGAGGTCTCATCTCTACTGTTACACTTTTTTGGAGCCTAGCTGTCCAGAACGTTCTCGCGGACGCTGCGAAGGCGGCAGGTGTGAAGCTCTTCACCAAGCGAGTTTGGTACAGCACCGCCAGCAACGGCCTGGTCATGAAAAACACGACTTGCAAGTGAGTGACATAGCTCTAAGCTGATGATAACATTCTATGGTCTCGACTCATCCTCTGTTCGCAGTTTATGCAAAGTCGATTGGATTGCCCACCTCCGCGTCTATGTGAGTTTATATTTGCTTTTCTCTAGGTACGAAGCACTGAACACAATCCATCAACTAGAACGGAGTATTCGATGAATTCGTACCCTGGCTCGCAGCACTCACCGAGACTGGCAAGTTCCATATTGTGAACAAAGGAGAAACGCCAGGATCGTTCACTGCGACACCCGATGTTGCGGGATACGTGGCTCATATTCTTACTACCCAACCGCCATCTCGTCTACTTGATGTTGAAGTTCGCATCGAAGGACAACGCACAACGCTTTCTGAGATTAGCGCCCTCTATAAAGGCAGCGTACCTGTGGTACATTGTGATGCCCTTCCCGCCGAAGGTGTGGTCGCTGCAGAAGTCCGTACGCTCTTCCAGCGGCGCTTTGAAGTCGGAGAAGTGAGTTGTGGCTGGGACCCTGAGACGGGGTTAGATGATGCGGGGTTGGCGGGGAAGGATAATTCGCTGTGGGAGGGGCATCGGTGGTTGACTGTTGGGGAGGTTCTTGGGCTGTAATAGCGGGTTAGTTCATGTTATATCGTTGACTTCGTCGACGACCGAGCTTACCATGTAATATATTGAATGCCTGGCATTAGGACGGTGCCAGACGCAATCCAAGCAATCGGGAATTCGATAGTCGGTCCTGTACCCGCAATTTAATAAGACCCATTCTCCATCTAGCGAGCTGGTCCACAAGGTGATCCATCACATCCTTCTTAACCTCACCCTGTTCAGCACCAACGGGTACCTCGGCACCGCAGGATCAAAAACCAGTGCAACCCGCCTCAGCGCCTCCCTCCTCCGGAGGGTCGGCTCTGCAACACGTTTTGAACAGGCGCGCGGAATGGCGAAGAAGATGGGGTACGCCTCTGCTTTATATTTTTTGTACCAGCCAGCTCCTGGCAAGATGGTTGCAATGCTTGAATAATGCCCAAAAGTTCCCACCTACAAACAATCAACAGATTCCAGATGGCAGAGTTCACTGTCGCACAGCATTGCTTTATTATTCACCTGGTTATACCGCAAGTTTCTGACAGCTGGAAAGCTTTGTCGTATGAAGCTAACTATCTGTTATAAGGTAAAGTTCACTGTGCGCACTTAGTGAAAAATGTCTTGTGATCAAAGATTCCTAAACGCAGTGTGAGAGTAAGTTATTAGTCGTTGGCACGAATACACACACCCCATCATTGGTTTGCTTCAAGCTCGGACGCTCCAGTATTCGCTCAACGTATTTCATGAAGGTATAAAGTCAGCTGTTCGGGCATGATGATTAATTGCACTATGGGTGAACTCACCGTTTCACTGATGCCACTGGACGAAAGAATGCCCATGTTCATTCAACTCATATGTATGTACGAGAAGTGAGCAGAGCAGAGCTTAGCTTCATGGTGAGCTGATGCCAGGTATTACTACTAGGGTTGAACTTGTTCGTAATCAGTGAGGCTAAGATGCAGCAGATATTGCTATGATGCGGTCTGTAAAGTGAACCGACTTCTCTTTCACTGTCAACAATATATCGCGGTGGCAGTTCCAGCCATTTTCAGAACACTAGGCCAATCCCAAAAAAAAAAACATAAGTCGGAACCACAAATTTCAACTTCCGACGATCAATCACGGCCAAGTCACCAAAAACAAACAACGACAAGCAGTTCGAATTTCAAATGTAGTACTAGGTGTTGGCGATAGGGATCACGGGCATAGGGAAAATAACAAGAAATTCGTGTCCGTCGAGGAGTTCACCCAAGGCCCACGGACCCTTTGCCTTGTACTGCTTCAATGCCTTCAAAGGCTCAGCGTGGTCAACATAAAATGAGGTGAATACAGACGAGACAGTCCCGTCATCACAGTCTGCTTGGAACACACTGCCCTTAAGCTGAGCAGTCTTAAGATAGCTGATGCTGGAGGATGCCAGAATTGTCTCTGCATGGTCCCGGATAAAGGCCAAATCAACATCATAGAGGTTAGCAGCTTGATATCGTCATTTAGGATATTTAGGATGAGGGTAACAACATCGACTTACAAGCATATTTTGCCAAAGCATTGCAAGCAGCGGGATGAGACGAGACGAGACCAACAGTTGTGACAGGTACAAACAAGCTATGGAATTTGAGATTTTGCAAGAGTATAGTCGCAATGTAGCGCTTGCGGACAGACTTGTCAACAACAAGCTGAGTCACCCAACCAACAGTCTGAGAGTCGAGGTTGCCAGCTGAATCACCTGGGATGTTGTGAGCTTTGCATGAAGTTGCAGATGATAGCCATCTTACCGCTTGGACCGTAATCCCACACAGTACCAAATGCGTGACCAATAAGTTTGTCTGGCAGTGTTGCGGCAATGTCAACCTGGAAGCAGGTTACTAGTAATGTCTTCTCTGGAGAAGATACACATTGGGTTCGTAGTCTGCTGCTATTCATCTTGACCGGTTCTCCTGCATAAGTGATTCAGCAATTGCAAGGATCGAATGCAATGATTACTGACCAGGTTTGGTAAACTTAGAAATTTCACCTGCTTTTGAACCCCATATACCATAGTTGGCATTGAAGAGGCGCGCACATGATTTCAGCAGATTGTCTGTGATCTCACTGCCCAATGTTACCCCGTAAACGAGATAAGTTTTAGACTGAGTGGGGGAAGTGGGAAGGATGATGGCAGATTGTGGTGGAGTCACTGGGTCCATGATGTGGGAGAAGTTGATTGGTCAATCGCAACTGCATTATATAATAGCAACATGGTCTGTGCGCCAACAATATGGCCCATGTGCTCAACTCACGCTCATCGTCAATATTGACTATGTGGTGCATTTTTGGACCCGACGGTATGCTGAGCTGATATGTAAATTTATTATCATGCAATAAAAAACTATAAAAACCCTCTCCCCAGCGACTGTAGGTCACACAACTTGCAGCCCATACTGGCAACGATGTCCAGTCTTCCTGCAAACACACAACCTGTGTGGCAGTCAAACTATGTTCACAATGTACCCAATATGGGGCATCTGCATCCCGCTCATCATCCTGCTCATCCTCCTGCAAACATGCAACCTGTGCGGCAGTCAAACTATGTTCACAACATACCCAATATGGGGTATCTGCAGCCCGCTCATCACTATCCACCACTGCCGCTGCATCGCTGGCAACAACATGGCGGCCAGCAGCAGCAGCAGCTGATGCAGCACTATCTGCCACCACCACAGTATATGCCATATTATGACCCCACTGGACAGCAAGGCCTGCCTCTGCCGCACCCTATTCAGCAGTATGTGCAAGCGCCCCTACCCGTGCAACATGGTCAGCCCCAGTCACAGTTTCAGCAACATCAGAGCAGCGTACCGTTGAATTCACCAGTCCCAGCGGCCCAAGCATCATCAAAGATGCGACCAAACACCGAACCACGCCCTGGTGGTATGGTATTCAACCCGATTTAGTCGCTGCAGCAACGCTGACCAACATACAGTTTATAGATTCAATGTTGATGTTATTGCCGGTGACGCAAAGCGCAACTTCCAGGCTGAGACCGATATGCCTTGGGAAGACTTCAAAAGCTGTGTTCTCGCATACCTTGATCATAGCGCTAATGAGGAGGTTGAACTTGTATCTAAATTCGCAGGTGATAGTGGCAGAGGTTCTCACCTAGATAATGCACAAACTTTCAGTGCTGTCATGGAGCGCCTTTGTCAAAAGGCATCTAACGCACACACACGGGCTGTTGGTTTAGAAGTAAAAAATGCAGTGAGTGATTGTTTATGCATAACGAAAATGACTTACAGTTGCTGCAAGGCCAAACGTACCACAGCGGCTGCCAAAACAAAAAAGAGGACTCGCGAAGATGATATTCCTCCGACTCCAAGCGACGAGGATACTACACAGCTCAAAGCTTACAAACAGCTTGAGAGCCAGATTCGATGTGAACTTCACTGTGGACATTGCTTTGTAGACCGCACCAGTGGCTATGATAACCACCGTCGTCTCAATCATGCTGAGATGACTCTCTGGGCTAAAAAGATTGTAAGTTGAAATAGAAATGATGTAACTGGGTACTAACCGGCGAGTTAGGCCCTTGGTCATGCAACAATTTACAACCCACCTCACTGCCTCAATTTCGACCGTGGCCCAACCAAAAAGCCTCATCATTCAAGGTCTGGATCGACACCTGAAGTCCACGTTACCATACAGAACATAACACCAGATCCTGCCGCAGTGTCATCTACGTCCAATTCGACGAGCTACTTGAAGACTCACCCAGACCATTTATCATTGTCGTCGTCGAGTTCTACACTGGTACCAGCTCCTTATCACAATGACTATCCACTAATCGGAGCGCTTCTTGGGCTGATTGACGCCGAAAGACCAGAACTGCAATTGGGTGAACTCGAAACATCTCTGCTCGATGCGGGAGTGGTTTCATCTAGCCAAGTGATGTTACTACCAGAGGAAGTGCTGACTCTCATCGGCAATATGGGGCAAAAGCGAGCTAGAATCCTTCGCAATTATGCTAAACATACAGTTCTACCACTCCTTGGACTTGTTGGTGCCTATGAGGAACCAGAGATACTCAGCCCGGTAAACAAAGGCAAGGGACGTGCAGTTGAGGGCGATGATGGAATCACGGACTCGGAGGATAGCTTGTCATGGATCGGAGAAAGTCCAGGTGATGACGTAAACAATTATGAGAGCGATTATGAGAGCAACGATGAGTGAGGGAGGGAAAACAAACCTAGTAACATAGCACCGCTGGCAGTTTCAACACGCCATTTCAACACGCCCATAATACCCCTAATCTTTACCTATAATATCTGGCATCACGTAGACTTCGAACGAGAGATGCCCGTGCTAGACGAGCCCCCTACGCAATATATTCACTGTGTTTATACCAACCATAAGCCTTTTCCACCGTAATCACATTATAAACAGCTTCCCATATCAATGCATATGGGTCACAAGCCGGACCCTCAGTCTCGCCAAGCACATAGTCATGGTTAGACCGAAGCCATGCCTTGATGGCTGAAAAGGCCTCCTCGATAGGATTTAAATCAGGTGAATAGGAGGGCAGGTACAAGATCCGCATGCCACTACACCAAAAAAACAGGATCAGGATCGTCAAGTAGGAAATAACTAACTAACATACCGCTGTTCAACCATATCACGGATACCCGGGACTTTGTGGATGCTTGCGTTGTCCATGACGAGCACTGAGTTTGGCATGGGCCAGGGCTGCATTTGATCCAGCATGCCAGCGACAAAATCCTGAAATTCTTCACCAGTAAATGAATGATCTAAAACCTCCAAATGGAGGACGCCGTTGTGGGGAACGTACCCACTGTAGGCTCGTATACCGTGGTTATCGAGGACCTCACAGGTCACTATCCGTATATCCTGGTCTTCGCACGACACCCGTCCGTCATACGTATGTCACCCGTCCCATCCGTTATCTATCCGCGTCGTCCGCTACATGTCCGTCTCATGCGTTCCATACGTCACCCGTCCGTCTCATGCGTTCCATCCGTTACCCATCCGTCTCATCTGTGCCGTCCGTTACCTGTCCGTCATACGTCTGTGCTATGTGTCGTCCGTTATCCGTCCGTTATCCGTCAGTCGTCCGTTACTAGATCGTGTCACCCGTCCGTCATCCGCCCCATCCGTCTCTCATCCGTCACCCGTCCGTCGCACGGAACATCCGCGGATCCATCATATTACCTTCCCTTAGCTCGCGCATCCGCCGCATCCGTCCTATCCTGTCCCGTCCGTCGTCCGTCCTTACTGGTGAGTACCTATTATGTTCGATGTATCACTAACATGTCGATATCCCTTATGCTACGCACGCGCGCGCTTCCTGTAGTCAAAGCGGATCCCTATCGTACGACCCAGACCCGGTCGTATTAACTTAGGGTTCGTCGGATCGCGATCCTATATATATAGAAGACAACTACCTATGTTTTGGTTACCTTTTGTTATCGATCCCATCATTCCCGCTTCGAGAGTACTTCTCTAGTACTCCACTCGCTGTTTCCTATACTCTGAATCTATTGTTGATCAACCCCGAGTCGTCCGTCCGTCGTCCGTCCGTCGTCCGTCTGTCATCCGTCTGACTAGGAGCAAGTACCAATTGAAACCTGGTCCGACTTCGCCCAGTTTTCGTCTTATAGGCTCGTAGTTCGTTCTCCTTCTCGTTATCTTGTCCGCGTGCTATCCGCGAACGACCCGCTTCTTCTCGCGCATTGTTCCCGCGCCCGTCCGCACTTACGCACTTGCGGATTCCTCGTCCTATCAAGAATAGGATCGACTCGGGTCGCTAGACAGAGTCTAGTCTTTGCATCTCCTCGCATTTATCGAGGATCGCTGCCCAGTAGCAATCCCCTTAGGACGAGTATAACCCTCGGACCATAGGAACATATTGACTACCCTTAGCATATATATTTCCTCACCCACAACTGGAGCCCACCGCGAGGGGATCATCTGGGACGACTAGCAGGTCACTTAGACCCACTCCGGCTCGTTTAGACCTTTCAGAATTGCGACAAGCGTTCCAAGACCTTCACCTATCGCCCTGAAGATATCCTTGTTCCAGTTCCGGACGACTTAGCGCAACACTCGCGACCCTTTGCTACCCCGTCGCATAGCGAAGAAAGTTTTCATCTTACACCATCCGTCTCATCTTCATCTGCGCTTTCCTCTCCGCCTTCTACATCCGCTTCTAGTCCTGAAGAGGAATTTAATATCCCAGACTTACCAAACCCGCAAATCTCGGACCCGTTCCTCCAATCGCTTCCGTCCCGCTTCGCAAGCAATATCCTCGCAAGTCCATCTTCAGCCAGTTCCCTTACAGCATCTTCGGATCCGACTCGTCCTACTACGCCCGCTGTCACCTTATTTGCACCGGTCCCGTCTCCGTTAACGCAACTACCCTTTACCAACCCAATACCTCCGACTACTATGTCCGCCATACCCTTCCGGATGCCTCTCCGCGGCACAGGACGCCGCACCCAAATTCGACGGAACACCATCTCACCTGATCCGCTTCCTGGAAGATGTCACACAGCTCGTAGACTCCGCTACACTCACCCCAGAGGAGAAAATCAAGGCCACAATGCGGTATGCCAGCATAGAAGACGCAGAAACATGGGCCTGCCTGCCTTCAGCTAAAGCGGCGGATTTCAACGCCTTCGTTACCGCAGTTAAAACCTTATATCCAGGATGTGAGGGTGATCGACGCTTCACACCCGCGGACCTTGCGATTCTATCCGCAGAACAGGCTCGGATGCCCATGCGCTCGCAGGTGGAACTCGGGGCCTATTATCGGAAATTCTTCCGTGTTTCTTCCTTCCTTATAGATAAGAAGCGTCTAGCTGAGACCGAGCGGGACCGTCTTTTCATGGACGGGATCTGTAAGGACGTCAACAAGTCTATCCGCGCCCGCCTAGCGATCAAACTACCAGATCACCATCCCGATGAACCATACCCTATCGAGATAATCCTCGAAGCGGCCCAATTCTTACTTCCAGGCACTACTCCATCATCGCCACCGGTACCAGTCCCAACTCCATCCGCTCCGCAGCGATCAGCCGCTCCAACGCCTCAGGTACACCCGACACAACCACCCGCCCGTCAGCAACCCGCAGCAGGGTCAGTAGTCAAGCAGGAGTACGCGTTCCATCAGGGACAAGGCCCGGAAATCCGAGCATGCAAGTTCTGTGGAGGTACGGACCACTTCGTGCAGATATGCCGAGAAGTAGAGGCATATATCCGCAGCGGTAAGTGCAAGCGACACGAGATCAGCGGACAGATATGTATGGCTGATGGGGGATGGATCCCTGGGCACCAGAACGATGGGAGAACCCTAAGAGAGCGTATTGACCATCACCTACAGGAACCCGCACCTACGCAAACACCTCGCGTCCCATGGGCTCAGCGTGATGCACCCCCTCATTCAAATGTAACAGCAGGGATATTCTGCCGCGCTGGCCCGGACGTCGAGGTCATGTTAGAGGTAGAACCTTCGGCATACCTGACCACCCTGATGGAATCCGAATCCGACGAGGACGACGAGAATACCCGCTTCGTCACGGCATTCAAGCTCGCATGGGCCACAACCCAGTCTTCTAAGTCGGGTGCCAAGTTCGACAAGAAAGGCAAGAGCGTCCGCTTCGACGGGATCGACGTCCCTACAACACGATCGCGTGCGGGACCTGCCTCTAAACAGCCCACAGTAACGGAGGAGATTGTATCTCCTGCGGTACAAGCATCATCGAGCAAAGGAAAGGCACCCGCAGCTACCCCAGCCGTACAACTACCGTCAGGCCCACCCGCCAAACCAGTTCCTGAAACCGATGAACATTCCTCGTGTCGCACAACCTTCCGTTTCTGCTAGTCCTGTTATCCGCAGACTCATCCCGTACTAACGCGCCCTCTTCTCTTCCTTCATCGAGCCAATATAGGTACGCATTTGAGCTAGAGGACAAGGGTGCGGACGCACGTGTATTAAACTGCGTCCTCGACTCTTCTGTCTCCGTACCCGTCTGAGAGCTCTTTGCAATCGCACCAGACTTCCACAAGCAATTCCAAGACCTGACTACGACTCGACGGGTTCACGGCTGGGACAGTCCTAGTTAACGGGCTTACCAGTCGTCCTGAAGTTCAGGAGTTTGTCAGGGGATTCGAGGACTATGTCACCCGCGACAAAAACGGACAGGTTGTAGGCGAGCACTTTGAGCCGCTGCGATGTATAGAAGCGACCGTCCATGGGAAGCGGGTTCTTACCTGCGTCCTGGATCAGGGAGCGGAAGTCATTGTCATGCCTAGGTCCGTCTGGCAGTCATTAGGAGTACCCCTACGTTTGGATCACCAGACTACTATGGAGTCCGTCAACACATCAAAGGACGCTACCCTAGTGTCATCGAAACCTATCCTTCGACTTCGGAGGCGGGGAAATGCTATTCAGGTACAGGTAGTCGAACGCGCTCATTTCCAGGTCTTGTTGGGTCGTCCGTTCTTCAGGCTCACGAGTTGTCGTACCACGGATCTCCTGAGCGGGGAGCAGGACGTAACATTAACCGATCCTAACTCTGGGCGAGAGATTAAGCTTCCGACCCGTCAGTGGGAGAAGCCTTGCGCGCGTTGCTGTGACGGACAGCGTTGTCCTGAGCATCCGAAGCAGGAAGAAAAGGGTTTTTGATTTTCGATGAGCCGCCAGACCCGCGGGGAGATTCAGATCCGCCAAACGATGTTACCGTTCGCTTTCTCCATCCTCGTTTCATATTTCTCGTTCTGCATCCGTCCGTCCGTCGCTCTCAAGGAGCACTTCCGTCCGTGCCTATTCTTGTGAAACCACGGGTCATTATTCTGCCAACTATACATATCTCACGTCGACCCAGTCTACTTTCGATTCCGCAGCCATAGATGCGTTCAATTCCGTTTATTCTTATGATCTCGGCCGTCATGCGCTGCTATACAAGCCAGTCGCGAAGAAAGTGCGGACAGTATCGACCACGATGCCTGCAGAGTTTAGGGTCGTCCGCAGCCTTCCCGATGATCCGTTGGCAGGCATGTCTGATCTACCCGTGTTCCCACCGGACTTTGTCCCAGGGATCCGCTATACGCAAGAGCGTATGGAAGCACTTGACCTTGATCCCGCTAATTGGTTGTGGCCGGAAGAGTTGAAACTCATCCGATGGCTCGTCCGAGTCCATGAACTAGCAT
>JABCPV010000343.1:0-35151 GCA_016584345.1 Suillus ampliporus
TCAATATTGACGATGAGCGTGAGTTGAGCACATGGGCCATATTGTTGGCGCACGGACCATGTTGCTATTATATAATGCAGTTGCGATTGACCAATCAACTTCTCCCACATCATGGACCCAGTGACTCCACCACAATCTGCCATCATCCTTCCCACTTCCCCCACTCAGTCTAAAACTTATCTCGTTTTACGGGGTAACCATTGGGCAGTGAGATCACAGACAATCTGCTTGAAATCGTGTGCGCGCCTCTTCAATGCCAACTATGGTATATGGGGTTCAAAAGCAGGTGAAATTTCTAAGTTTACCAAACCTGGTCAGTAATCATTGCATTCGATCCTTGCAATTGCTGAATCACTTATGCAGGAGAACCGGTCAAGATGAATAGCAGCAGACTACGAACCCAATGTGTATCTTCTCCAGAGAAGACATTACTAGTAACCTGCTTCCAGGTTGACATTGCCGCGACACTGCCAGACAAACTTATTGGTCACGCATTTGGTACTGTGTGGGATTACGGTCCAAGCGGTAAGATGGCTATCATCTGCAACTTCATGCAAAGCTCACAACATCCCAGGTGATTCAGCTGGCAACCTCGACTCTCAGACTGTTGGTTGGGTGACTCAGCTTGTTGTTGACAAGTCTGTCCGCAAGCGCTACATTGCGACTATACTCTGCAAAATCTCAAATTCCATAGCTTGTTTGTACCTGTCACGACTGTTGGTCTCGTCTCGTCTCATCCCGCTGCTTGCAATGCTTTGGCAAAATATGCTTGTAAGTCGATGTTGTTACCCTCATCCTAAATATCCTAAATGACGATATCAAGCTGCTAACCTCTATGACGTTGATTTGGCCTTTATCCGGGACCATGCAGAGACAATTCTGGCATCCTCCAGCATCAGCTATCTTAAGACTGCTCAGCTTAAGGGCAGTGTGTTCCAAGCAGACTGTGATGACGGGACTGTCTCGTCTGTATTCACCTCATTTTATGTTGACCACGCTGAGCCTTTGAAGGCATTGAAGCAGTACAAGGCAAAGGGTCCGTGGGCCTTGGGTGAACTCCTCGACGGACACGAATTTCTTGTTATTTTCCCTATGCCCGTGATCCCTATCGCCAACACCTAGTACTACATTTGAAATTCGAACTGCTTGTCGTTGTTTGTTTTTGGTGACTTGGCCGTGATTGATCGTCGGAAGTTGAAATTTGTGGTTTCCGACTTATGTTTTTTTTTTTTGGGATTGGCCTAGTGTTCTGAAAATGGCTGTCAGGGGTCGTGTCACGATATATATGTGGAATACCACGTGACAGAATATCAACACTAGGTTGGAACTTGCTAATACAATGCAAGTCCGCTGGGCTAGTTCAACGACGTCGAACGGAAACAGCATAGAACAATTGCACGCAACTACGATACGGTATGTAGATCCAGAAAAATGTGAAAGAACAACACAAACAAAAAGGGCATCAACCTCCAACGTGTCCAGCACGTCCATCCAATCATTCCTCATCATCATCGTCATGGTGCGCACCAGGCCTGAACAACGCCAACAGATCGTCCATGCCAAGCTTCATATTCTTCATTTTCTCTCCACTCAACGCCGCTTTTGTAAGCTCGCGTTTTTTCTCTTGAAGCTACACGGCCGTCGCTCAGTTATAGAATCAACCGCAAATAATAAATGGCCAACAGCTTACTTCAAGGATTCGCTCTTCGACAGTCTCGGGAATGGTGAGCTTGAAAATGTTGACGTCGCGTTTTTGTCCGAAGCGATGGGCGCGATCGAATGCTTGGTCCTGTCTCTGCAGTCAATTCTGAATTCAAAAATTCTGGGCTTGGGACAGACCTCGAGCGCAGGGTTCCACCACATGTCGGCCAGGACCACGTTGTTGCAGCAGGTCAAATTCAAACCTGGAGCACAATATTAGAGTCTTGCCCTTCACCATGAATTGGAGAGGACGTACCAGTACTTCCCGCCTTGAATGAAATGAGGATGCAGCGCGTGCTCTTGCTGCTTCGGATCTTCTCTAGTGATGCCTCACGTTTATCCTTAGTCATGCTTCCATCATCTACGTTGCGCATCAAAGCTAGTCAGAAACCCCGAGAGACAAGAAGCCAAAAAGACATACATCGCGCATATTTAATCCCCTCCGCGGTCAAGAAGGGCTCAATCAGGTCCAGCATGCTGGTGAACTGAGAAAAGATGATCGTCTTTTCAGCACTCTCGCTCCGCTCGTCAATGTCCCGAAGAATTTCAAGCAGCTTGCGAATCTTCGCCGAGTCCGGAGGTAAGTTAGGATCACGGGCAGTGGGCGCGGCGACGGATTTGCGACGGGCCTTTACAGCGATTTGCTCACAGTCGAGGCAGTGGTCTGAGTCGGAAGAGGTAAGGCTGCGCAAAGAAGATGAGTTGTACTTCACAATCAGTTGTGGGTTAGCGGAAGTAACATACTCCGTCTGACATAGCTGGCATTTCTTGCCGTTAGAAACACCCATCTGTCCTAAAAGCGCTGCAAGCTCATCGGCATCTTCGTCAGCATCGTCATTCTTAGCAGGACGAGGCTCAGCGGCCTCGGAGTCGATGCGGTAGTCCTTGTACACGAGGGATGGGTGGTTGCAAGCTAGCGGATCTGCATTAGTATGTAACGCAAAGTCAGCATACAAATCAACATACCCTGCCTCAGTCTCAGAAGCATGAGCAAGACGTGGGTATAATTCTTGGACGCTTCGTTGGCCTGAACGAGTTTGTCGAGTTCATTGGTCATGCGTTGCGAGAGGGTATTGTAAAATGCTTTCTCGTCTGAATCGAATTTGCATTGGACGACAGACAAATGGCGTGCCGGAAGGGTGATGATAGGTTTTCCATTAAGGACGAAATCCTTGGTGCGTCGGAGCATGATGGATTGGAGAACGACCTGCACGAGATGCCGAGTTCTAGGGCAGGTGAATTAATGAATATACACAAAGACGCACATGGAGTCGCTTTAGGGCCCGTACGGGTCGCCCAGCCTTAATAGGCTGTGCGATTTGTTCGTTGAAGTTTTGCCATTCGTTTAGCGGACGCACACGGAGAAATTTGATGAGAGAAAACAGTTCGTCCACTGTATTTTGCCTGAAAATCGATTTGTAAGATTGTCTTCGCATAAGATGAACTTTCAGCGCACATGGGTGTCCCTGTAAGACACCAGCGAAACTTCCCCTCGAGTGCGCAGCATGCTACAGCCGCTTTCGTATTCCTATTCTTGATGTTGTGTGCTTCATCTTTGTGTACATGTTAGATCGTTATTGTGCTGACTGGGATGGTGACTCGCCAAGGACAATCCTAAACCATTTCACGTGGAATAATGCGTCCTTGCCCTTTGCCCTTCCAGGTTTCTTCTTCGTCACGACACTGTCAGAATCAGAATCCGAGTCTGATGCCGCTTTCTTGGACTTTGATTTTGACTTTGACTCGTCCTTTGCTGGAGGTGCAAAGGTCGCAAATTCAGAGGCGACGATGGAATACGAGGTGACCACAACATGCGCAGCCTTGAGTTTCAGAGGGTCTGTGCTGCATTAGGTTGGATGTCATGCAGAGTAGAAGTGGCGCACCTGTGGTACGGCTTTGGCCATGGTGCTCAATCACGCGCAATCCCACAGCCATCTTCGCGATCTCGGAGGCCCATTGAGAAACGAGTGCAACTGGACAAACAACCCTAGAAATCGTAGATTGAATAACCACAAAATAGCCAGGAGAATCGGACCTACAAGGTAGTGGCTGCCCAACCATCCGCTTTGTCAGATTTTTTGGCACGGCCATCGACAATTCGCGTAAGTGTCTGAATGGTCTTGCCAAGACTGCACAAAGAAGAAAAAATGACTACATTGTGAATGGCAGGAGTGTTGCTAATCTTACCCCATGTCATCTGCAAGTATTCCACCTCTCTTCTTACCTGATTCTTTGTCGCGCATCCAGGCGCGACCGAGGACCTGATGCGGAAGAAGCGTGATGCCATCTTGAAAGCCCTCCACGATCGCCTCTTCCATGTTGATCTCAACGTCTTCATCAGGGGTGACGCTATCCTCTACAAGAGCGCGTAATGCCTTTTCAGTCTCGGTAGCGGACATTCGAGGGTCATAGAAGTGTGCTTGATCTGCAACCGGGTTGAACTTGGAAGGCCCCGGAAGAATATCACGGTTCGAAGGAACATGAATAGGTGCGGGGACTTGAGTGCGCTGCGGAGGAGGCATGGGAAGGGCCTGCTTCAGGGTGTCCATGACGAAGTTGTTCTGAGCAGCTAATGGGGGTTGAGCAGTGACTTTTGACTGGGTACTAGGAGGTCTACTTAATAGCATCGCCAAGAGGTTGGTGAGTCATACGCCACAAAAAAAAACACAGAGGAAAGTAAGTACGTACACGTCCTCGTCCTCTTCATCAGAGGAAATTACTATTGTTGTTCGGCCTCTGTGCCGAACTGTCGGTGCCACCGTTGAGGCTGCGGAAGATGTGGAAGAGCTCGAGGAGCTTGAAATTGACTAAGCGATATCTTGGTGAGTTGAGAGGTAATGTTGAATATGAGGACATACGATTACGCTTGGTGTTTCGGAGGTCTTTCCACTGGTTGGTTTCTTGAACTCTGGGAATAGACTAGGGTCATGTGCCATCTGCTTGCGACTGGAAAGTGACTCAGATATTGTTCAAAATCTTAGACACGGTACGTACAGTCGTTCCATGGTTGTGTACTTACTGAAGTGGTTGATGATCGCGGTTGAAGAAGACGTGTAATTAAACGCGTCGCACATAATTGAACGTCACGTGGTCGTTTGTATTACTTACGTGCTCGGTTACACGCAGGCTTAGTTTCTCTCCGTGCAGTTCGCAATTGACTCGAGTCATACCATACACGCGCCATGAGCTCGTATCGTGCCCACACGCGTTCCGATTATCTATTCTTTCTCTCCTACCGAACTCGCTGGTGCAGTTCACTTCTTCCCACATCTCAAGTACCCATGAAACTCAATCCCACTCAAGGATCGACAATGACCAGTACTCGCACATCAACAACTCTATCTACTACCACCTCTTCGACTCCGTAGTGAACACTTTTCTTATCCAACAATGCGGGCTCACCTCCGACTCTGCCCAAATCGGACTGGTGGTTTCGTCTCATTGCCAGGTAAGTACTAATGCGCGGCTCTTCGGATCAGGCGTTTACAGCAGACTTGGCCATGGGGGCACAGTTTTTCTCCCCTCTGTCGTTTCCTCAGCTTCTGGATCTCGGTCTTCGGGTAGTGAAACTCGGCACGAGTTCCGTGACGTATGAAGTCGCCGTGTTTGAGGAGGGAAAAGATATACCCGCTGCTGTTGGGGGGTATACACATGTCTTTGTTGAACGGATGTCCAGGAAGAGTACGCCGATGGTCACGCCGCTGCGGGAGGGTCTTTCGAGACTGTTATCGACGAAGACAAGCTCAGAATCTAAGCTTTGAAGTGCACTTATACCAAGTCGTCCTGCAACTTCGTTTTCTTTGAGCTTACGAATGATATACATAGTTTGGAGAAGTTCGTGCTATGACAGATATGCCCGGTGACCTAAATTAATCCTGAGCATGACAAACTGATAAAGACTCAGTACTCAGCGCTCAGCATTCAATCGAGTATGCTGTCGCCATGTAAGGTGTCCGTCTATCTAGAATCTAGATACATTAAGCACGCATATATCTATACCACCCCACCACGCAGTGTTGTTGGTCTCCCCTAAGCCAGACCTATACTTAGAAGAAGGAACGCAGTTCGTTCCTTTTAATAAAGCAGTGTCGTGATCATCGTCAACGGTGTTACACCGCTGATCATACCGGCAATGCATGAAAATCAGGTTTCAAGTTGTCCTATCGCAGATATCCATCAATAAGTAGTAATTAGCAATTGCAAGATCTCATCATCATCTCGTCCAGTAGCCGTAACATCAAAATAATCTACTACTGTATATGCAAATAAAGCAATGACGATCACGTCCTAGTCCAAGAAAAAACAGTCCCCCTTTCCAAGAAACAATATCACGTACTCGTATGCCCAAGACAAGTAATCACAAAATCCCAAATGAACAGGGGGTGGGTATCTCGTTTACGCGCAGGCGCCTTTTTCGATGACAACGACACTAGGAGGATCAGCATCAACTTCTAGCCGGAACGATGAATGCTTTGCCGATGTCAGCCTGCACGGCCGAGGAGACTGCGGAACATAGATTTAAACCCTGATGACGCTCCGACGGCCTTCCGTGATGATCTCGCAGATGAAAGGAGTTGGAAAGACCGGCGCCTGTGGGTGAAGCTGGTGCCGTCTGTGGGCGCGCGCGCTTCAGGCGTGCCGTGCGCTTCGAGATGGGAACGGGGGCAGGAGCTGGAATTAAAATAGATCGTACAGGACGTTCGTGAAGCGTTGGAGGAATTTCCGTAATACGTGGAGGTGCCGTTGGTGAGGCAGTGGTGATCGTGACCATAGGGACTGTCCACATAGGATGGAAGTTCGGATCTGATACTTCATCGTGGTGCTTAAGCAAGACATGCGAGCCGAGGGTGGCTTCTGGGTCACAAGGAGAGCACGGCGACTGCGTATTTTTGGCATGTAGATGATCAGGTACAGAGCCTGATGTGGAAACTGAGCTGAAAGAGGCATACGAGCAGGCAGTGGAAGAGGAAGATAACGATTCTTGCAGTTCTTGATCATGCGAGGCAGCAGGAGGGTCAGCGAAAGTCGTGGATGCATCTCTTGAGTGCTCTTGTTGGATTACAGACTCGTCAGTGTCGCTGTCACTATCCGGCTGGGCTACAACGCTCTTATTCAGGTTTGACGGGACTTTGGGGTAGGGATGTTCTGCGCGAGAAACAGTTTGAAGACTCGGAGCAACGATAGAAGTAGCGCTAGTGTCCCTTGACACCATTGTCGTGCTACTGCCATCGTTTAAACTCGAAGTAGAGTTTCCCGCACTTGAGGACACACTGGAAGAAGACATGATAGGAGGAGGAGGCATCAGGGTGATTGTGGTTGCGCTACCTTGCGTGTGAGTGAGGTTACTCAATGTGCTATCTGTTCCGAACCTGGACTCAGGTTTAGGACTTCTTTGTCGCGTATCATTCTTCATGGGAGACTTCAAGTCAAGGCTCGGGGCAACACCCGAAGTGGACTTGGGGCGCCTGTGAAAGGAGGGGGAAGGAATGAACTGGAACGTCAGTCTATGACCACGGCGTTTGTTGTCCTTTCCGCTATCTCCTATCTCCTGAGTCTGCGGAACATTTTCCTGCAGCGTCACGTCCGATGTGGAAACCTGCGGCAAGTTCTGTTTGGGGCTGCCCCTGAATAATGGCGATGGATGACGAGGAATCCAGGGCAGTGATGGGACTGCCAATCGTGCAGGTGGTGCCTGGACAGATTGTGTCCGAGATTTGGTAAGCTTCTTGCGAGGTCGGACCTGTGCTTCGGTGGAAGAAGTACCTGGCGCCGTCGAGTCCTTCGATTGAGAAGCGGCCTGCACGGCGGATATGTCACCGGAGACACCACACTCTGGGCCTGTTTCAGCCACTTCTTTGCAGTCATGGGATGACTCGAAAAACCTGCTGCTCACAGGAGCAGAAGAAACTTCGCTGGCTTCCAGAATCCTGACTACGCGAGTGCGTTCTTGTGGTGCAGTAGTTTCTGCCGCGGCGAACGCCAATGGCGCTTCGCGGGAAGGCGTCTCTGGGTTTTTCCTTCTCAAGCTCGCCCTTCTGAGCACCCCATCATCCTCCGTCACAGAGATCTGTCTCTGACGAGGGCTATGACCGTCCTCCATGTCGTAAAACACGGTATCTTCACTTGCCCCGCTGATCTGCGAAAGCCGATTGACAGCATCCACGAGACTGATGCGTGAATGACGCTGGGTTGGATTGGGGTAAGACTTCCTGCGGCGCGGTGTTACGCCGGGATCAACCACAGAGATGACGGCACTCTCTGCCTCGTTGTCTGACGTAAAAGAGAAGAACGTGCTGATCGAACTTTTTTCGGACAAAGCGGGTTCCCGAGAATCGGGAAGGGTAGATGATTGGGCGACCCGTGAGGACGGAAGCGAGGGAGTCGAGGCACGCCTGGAAGACCTGTTGCTGGATGGGGGAGCGGACGAAGAAGCACCGGATGCCTCAGAGTCGGAGACTATGATATGAGGTATAGGATTTACGCATTCCTCGCCCATGCCCTCGGTAGCCGGTGTGTTAGATGTGGCGGAAGATAGCGTGTTGGACATCGTGCTAGTCCGTTTTTGTCTGCGATACTCCCGGGCGCTCAGAGGCATCACGACTGGTTTTGCTGACATTGATTGCCTAGAAAAGCGGGGCGTAGAGGCAGGACCAAATGGAGAAGATGACATCCAGTTATCATTCGGATCTCGGGACACCGAAGGGCTTGTGGAGGTTGGGCGAGAAGTACTCGGGGAGTATGTCTGTGGGATGTGTGCTGGAGGAATGTGCGCTGGCGGGGAGATTAATCGGGATGGGAAAGATGCTGAGCGACTATGCCCAAATGATGCTTGGGTGGGAGGCGGAGGAGCAGGGTCATCCTTGGGCTGCCGTCGGAACAGATTGAGTGTGGGAATAGCGCTAGTGCTTCTAGCTGGCGCTGTAGTAGGACGACGTGCGTGCGAGGAAACCGAGAATGAGTTGCCAGAAATAGAACCAAAATGAGAAATGACAGATGATGGTGGCGAGCGCGAATATGGGCGGGCGTCTAGACCAAGAGTGGGAATAGCACCAGTGCTCTTGGATGGTCCTACTAAATGTCCGGGTGCACGGTGCGCATGCGAGGATGTGGTCGCAGAAATAGAACCAGTGTGAGATGCTACAGATGACGGTCGCGAACGCGAATACGAGCGAACGTCCAGGCTAAAAGCACTCGTACATTGAGACAGACTTGACTCTAGGGATACGATGGATGGATTGCTAGAAAGTGCTGGCCCAGCGAGAGGGGAAGAGCGCAACGGACGAGAAGCATGTACAGAGGAAGGATACCCTGCGAGTGCAGGAGTAGTTATTCCTTGTCCTCCGCGTTCGCGAAATGCAGGTCGCGGTGCCGCCGCCACGGCCTGTAATGAAGAAAGGTAAGGTATGATGAGATGACAGGTCCGGAGACAAACTCACCTGCACGGAAGGTTGGGACATGGCGATATTGGCAACTTGGGAAAAGTCGCGAGGGGGAAACAGGTGTACATATAGGTTGAGGCAGGTACTAGGATCAAACTGAGACTGCCGCGAGGCATTCGAGGCACAATAACAATGGCGATAGATAGAACCGTAAATTTAGCCACGAACTATCAAAATAACCAAACCAACGAGTCGTAATCTTAGACAACTGTGCATGCACACAGCCCGGTGCCGGTATCTGAATCAACCCTGACTATCATTGTAGCTGACATTGACTCGATCCATGTGCAAATTCAAACCGCCCATCACCGACGTACGTCTTCCACAAACAACGGATCTACTTGTCAGCAGGGATCATTTTTGCAACCTACGTAAGTATCTATCATGCCGATTCACTATCAATGATGCGTGGGCTTCTTCCCATCCACAAACATGTTCCGTGTCGCACTTGGCAGCGTTGCTGTCATTCCATCCAGTTCACGCGTCACCTGCACCTGACACCCGAGCCGACTTGTGTCTGTTAAACCGAACGCCATGTCGAGCATGTCATTTTCATCGTCAGATGGCTCCGGAACCAGATCATAATGCTCGGGCGAAAGAACAACATGACACGTCGAACACGCAACTGACCCTTCACATGCGCCTAATTCAAAATTTGAGCGAATGACGTCAAATCAAGTGTTATTCATGGCGTACCTTCTAGGTCAATGTCGTGCTCATGTGCAAGTGATAGGATGTCATCATCCTCATTTGCTTCTATAGTCTTTAACAAATTACCCTTCGAATCCTTGAAATGCAATTTAATTCTGAAGCAGGGTCAAGGTCAGCTAGAGGCGTTTTTGCACTATCCTGCGTACCCTGTACCAGGTGCTGGTCTGGTCACATTCCCATGACGCTGTACTTGACGAGTTGTGGTTGGTTAATATTCTGATATCAGAGGGTGGGCGTACGCACTCTGCGAGCCGTGTAACCATCTCCGTAAGCTGGGAGTGCATAAATTTTGGCTATTTGACCGTGTCCAATGGTCCAATGGGTGTACTGGACGATCGCGAGCGAAGGCAGACTTCCGCATAGAGCGGAGTATACGGAAGGACGACATTAATGATGAATGACACGGGGAGGGAAGTGTGGACAGAATTTCAGAGCAGCAAGCGGTAGCAGTAGATTACATAAGCTGACCGTAGTCCTCCTTGAGGCCTTGAGGCCTCTCAGTTGTGAACTCAGCGTTTGTGCTCTTCCACATACTTACAATGCACGACATCTGTTATCTGGTAGGTTGATGCTAAATGTCTTAAATATAAATCTCATCAATGTGTCGTGCTACAGGATCGTGACTGGTTTGCCAATGCGCTTACCACTTTGCTCATCTTGGGTCTCTTCATATCCTATGGCCCGCAGGTAATATGAACAGTGGTGACGAACATGCAGGAACAGTAATCATCTGACTCGCGTTGAATAGCATTGGCGGATAATTCAGATGGGCTCTTCTGAAGGTTTTAGTCCCTGGTTCTTGTTGCTTGGTAGCACATCTTCTGCAGCGGGAATGCTTAACATGTGAGCGCCCCTTCTACTTGACACACGCTCTTTCTGATGAACCGTCTAAAAGGATTGCGCTGTCATGGCCTACCATTCAGTGCTGCAATGAGCTGGTGCGTTCCATGGTCATCCAGCCTGAATGATGCCACTGAGAATTAACCACATTAGAGCGCGGGGAAATGCATAGAAATTACTGCTGGAGTCATACAAGTGAGCTTGCAGTGGTTTTTATTCACCGTCATGTACGTTTGTTTCCTACCGCGTCTGGCAATTTAATTGATATCAATTGCAGCCTCGTGCTGTACATGATGTACTATCCCGAGCGGCTCAAATACGTTGATATTGACATTCCCGCGCACGACACCCTTCCTCCTCAGCATGTCAAGACAAAGCTTTGGAGTGACGAGTGGCGTCTTTCTGTGAATGTCTCATGGGCTGTTGCCATTCATCTGTTTGAGTGACGTGTCCTACTTTCTGCTTTCTATATTCTGATATAAGGGGTTTGAAGTGTTCTCATCACCATCGTCACGTTCTTCCTACTGTTCACGCGCATCCCAGAACCTAGTGGAGAGGTTCCACGTCAAATATCCTTGTGGGCGACATTCCTGGGCGTCAGCTCTGCATTACTCGCGGCAATTCAATACGCACCACAGTTGACGCGGACTTATCGTTTGAAGCTCGTCGGTGCACTCAGTATCCCCATGATGATAATACAAAGCCCTGGGGCCGCTGCGATGTCCATATCTATTGCCCTTCGGTGAGCGACTTGATTTGCCGCATTCGACGTTTTACTCATAACTATCCAAGCCCTGGCACTAACTGGACAAGTACGCCTATGTTTCTCGCTCTTATTATTGTATTAATGCATCAAAGGTTGGGCGATGTATGCCGTGTCCGGCATCATGCAAGCCGCCCTATTGACCATGTGCATCGCATGGAAATTCCGTCAGCGTAGACTCAAGATTGATGATTTTGGTTGCCCACTGGACAGTGGCTCGTCCACACCGTCGACGGATGACGTTGACACCGTCATTGGCGAAGTTTCAGATCCCCAAGTCGGCGACGGTTCGTTTGACAGCGATGCAGAAGATGCACGTGAAGATGCGCCACTTCTGGCAAAACCAAACCGTTCGGGCAGGAAGTCCAGATTTTTTGGCTGGCTGAGATCATAAGCATGTGGTTTCAGGACGTCCCTTTCTTTGTTAATACCTAGAACCTGAGTTTTGGATCGTTGTGGTAGACCTTCTCCTGTATCATAATAATATGCAGTTTCGCTTTTCTGAAAAAGGCAACTCTATCTTGGGCCTTGGTGCAGTTCGCGCAGGTTCGCGCCTCTCATCCACTACATATGGCCAGCCTGATCGCGATTCTCGACTTGAAGGGGAAGCCTCTCATACAGCGCTCTTATAAGGACGACGTACCACCATCGTATATTGAACGTTTCTTACCGCTTGTATTAGATATCGAAGAAGAGGGACAGCAAGTAACGCCATGCTTCTCAAGTCAAGGCATCAACTACATGCATATCCGACACTCCAATCTCTACAGTGCGTCTTGGCGTATCTTGCGTCGGAACCACTTCCCTGACGCTTTACGCTGCAGTCCTGGCTCTATCGAAACGCAACTCAAATGCCGCTGAGATCATCATATTCCTCCATCGACTGACGCAAGTCCTCATTGAATACTTCAAGGAGCTCGAGGAAGAGTCTATCAGAGATAACTTTGTCATTATATATGAACTGATGGACGAGATGATGGACTTTGGGTTTCCTCAGACGACAGAGAGTAAGATATTGCAAGAGTGCGTATGAGGCTTGCTCGTTTGTACTGAGTACTAATGCTGTGTTAGGTACATTACCCAGGAGTCGCACAAGCTGGAGATCCAAGCAAGGCCTCCGATGGCTGTCACGAATGCTGTTTCATGGAGAACGGAGGGTATAAGGTATCGGAAGAACGAAGTGTTCCTGGACGTCATTGAGAGCGTGAACCTCTTGGTGAGTACTTCTCACCATAGTGACGAGGCTCGACTTGAACCGCATACATAGGTTAATTCGAATGGAAATGTCGTCCGGTCAGAAATATTAGGCGCCGTCAAAATGAAGTGTTACCTGTCTGGAATGCCAGAACTGCGACTCGGGCTGAACGACAAGGTCATGTTTGAAAGCACTGGTAGAAGTCTGTGATGATTACCTCGTGCTATGTCCCTTGTCTCTGACGTGTCGTCTTATGACAGCCGCACGGGGCAAAGCTATCGAAATGGAGGACGTCAAGTTCCACCAGTGCGTCCGACTCTCCAGGTTCGAAAATGACCGCACGATATCGTTCATACCTCCCGATGGCGAATTCGAACTCATGTCTTACCGACTTTCGACGCCCGTCAAACCCCTTATTTGGGTAGAAGCTGCCGTGGAGAGCCACAAAGGGAGTCGCGTGGAATATATAGTGAAATGCAAAGCGCAATTCAAGCGCAGAAGCTCTGCGAATAATGTTGAGATCTATGTTCCTGTCCCGGATGATGCAGATAGCCCGAAATTCAGAGTGCGTTGTCCAGATTGTTTAAATAATTTGAAGCTAACGCAGTATGTTGTCTAGGCATCTACAGGCAGCGTGCAGTATGCTCCTGATAAGTCTGCATTCGTCTGGAAGATCAAGCAGCTAGGAGGTGGCCGGGAATATCTAATGCGTGCTCATTTTGGTCTTCCGAGTGTTAAAAGCGGTGAGTTGGTCGGACCTTGTATATTTGCTTTGCTGATGAATACGGCAGAACAAGACGTAGAGAAGCGTGCGCCTATCAGCGTGAAATTTGAGATCCCCTATTTCACGGTGTCTGGTATCCAAGTTCGCTATCTGAAGATTGTGGAGAAGAGCGGATATCAAGCCCTGCCTTGGGTCAGGTATATAACCCAGAATGGCGATGATTATAGGTGAGGGGCATCCATTCGGCTCCGCTTTGTGATATTGATTCCAATTGTCACAGTCTTCGAACTGCTCTTGAGAAAGGAAGTACGCCTATTGTACAACAGATGTGAACGCATTATATTATATTCAGGGAAATACCAGTACCACCGGCGCTCCAATTGGGACCGTCTTCGTGATTATTTTCGAAATCTTCAGGTCGGATCTCTCTTCTCTGAGTCGTATCTAAACATATGATTGAATTGTCCTACAATGTGGATGGATGCGCAAATTACGGGCTTGAGCAGTGAATGCGTAGCAGTATGCACATCTACGGTTGGCCTAGATATTAACCCGTCAACGCTGGACTTACTCCCCTCGTGCGAAGAATACTCGTTCAAAACGGGATTCGCTCCTTCCATTTGGTGTGTCCAGGACGCATCAGGTTCCGCTGTATTCTACTCTGGCATGTGTGATGCTTGGGAGAGTCTACCGTGTATTGCTTTTGGTACAAACGACGTCGCAAAAGAACATATTCACACAGCGAGTAAGTATCAGAACAGCATTATGCAAGACTAACGACAATTTGGGTGAAACAGGGTCATCGATGGGGAAGGAAATTATTGTGGACTTTTGAAACAACGAAATTGTATTCATGGGTCGAGCGCCATACTCGCGTCAAGCCAGCTTGACATCTCTATAGCCTCGAGTTGCAGTCGTAAAGAAAAGGGGGCAACACCTAGTCATCTCAATGATCGATTATAATGCTTGTGATAAAAGAGTATGTCAGCTCATGAAATTTACCGTAATTCAAAGCACAAACCTTGTCATCGCATAGCACGACGGAGGGCGAGAAAGATGAGGTCTTATGCGCTCGCAGGATTCTCCGCGCGTGACATCACGGGGAGGCTAGCTTCTCCCAGTTGCCGGCGCAGAATGTGCGATTGACCGCGGAAAGCTTTGTACATGTCATCCTCCAGCTGGCAAGTGATCAAGAATCGGAGATTTCTGGGAAGATCGGCGCCTTTGTCAGCGAGGACAGCCAATACTTCTTTCCTTGCCGCTTCATTCCCTCCCAGCTCCAGGCCGTCAATAATTACCAGGAGCGGTCCATTCCAAACAACATCTCTAGAGGGAGCGAGGATGAAGTCCTCAAACTGCGTCCTCACCACCCGTGTCTTCCGCAGACTCGTCTCACCTCCCACGACCCTCCAAAGACTTTCCTTGAACTGAGCGTTACGGTCTGCAAGCTCAAGGGCGATTGTTGAGAACAGATTTGTATAACTTCGACTGTCGTTTTGCTTGGAACCTCGAAAGCAATATGAAGAACCAAGCCGTGATGCGAACCGAAATCGTTCTCCAACATGCCGTGCGATGGCGCTGTACGACTCTTCAGGTCCGTGCAGGACGCAGATCCTCTCTGACTCCTTGCTCTCCCCGATAACCCAGCTCTGTATGGATGTTATGACATCAGCCGTAGGCGCAACACCGTCTGTCGGTTGATGAATAGCACATGATGCTGCACATCTAGCATCCACAGCGTAAGCCATATCGCGAAAATCCGCCTTTGCGCCTATTTGAAACAGCATAAAATATCACAGATCCAGGGGAAAAACTGGACAACCCACCAAGATCTTGAACACCTTCTAAGATTTTGAGCACGGTGAGCTGCGTGCTGACAGCCATATGGCTCTGAAAACTGCTTTGCAAGTTGATGAAAGCATCTTCGAATGCTTTAATCCGAGCCCCCACGTTCAGCACCGAGTTTTTAATCGCTTGCGCGACTTCATGGGTGAGGTCTGGCGTCAGTCGGAACTCTATTATGCATGCCAGAAGACTCACAGTTGTCTCGTGTGTCGACATAGTCGCGGATGAAGAAGGCGCATTCGATCGTTTGCTGCACGATTTCTTCGATGATATGTTTTCGTTCGTACAGATACGGGAGCGCCTTGACGGTCATAACGATATCGTAAGTGTTTTGCATAGTACGCATCAGCCGAATCAAGCCGATGTCGCAGGCGATACTCTGCCTTATGACCTAATGGCAAAGAATTTGTATCACATGAGCATGAAAATGGTGCGCACAAACCTCATATCCTGTTGCCAGTATTGCAAATGCGATCCTCGCGTAGGGGTGAAGCTAAAAGTCAAGCTATTACTTCCGGGTGCGTGTTGTGAGAGAGGCACGGCACACCTGAGCCAGTCTTTCAGCCACCGCAACAAAGATGCTGATCTTTATCAGAAGGGGGGAAAGGTGTGCGTCACCACCAGGGCATTTGGTAGCCCGAGAGATTGCATCGTCAATGATTTTTTTATCATGACCGTAGTCTCTTGGTGGATTCGGTTGGACGGTCAAGTCCGTAGTACGGTTAACTGCGGTAGAAAGCTCCTGCGTGAAAGGGCCTAGCGACCTTGTGAATGACACAGCACCAGGTTGCGTTGCTCTGAAAGACAAAGTAGGGATTCCATCTATGCGCACAGATGCAGCAGATGATAAAAGGGGACGCCTGATCACTGATGGAACGTTCGTTGATGAATCAATGTACTCGTCATCAGAAAAAGAACACTCACAGCTATTTTGATGAAGAATTTCATCGACGTCGAAGATAGCTATACCAATGGGGATTGGTTCACTATCTTTTCCATCGTAGCCGAGCACACGAAACACGAGTCGGGACGTTCGAGAAACGTTCCTGGGATACCTAAACTATTGCACAAGGATATGACATGGGAGGACTTACAACGTGAATGTCGTATCCCACATCAAGCATTTTTTCTCCTGTTGTCCTTGAGACGTCATTTTCTGCGATACTTCGTTGTCCGCCACGTGGATTTCGAGGAAGAATCGATCATCCCAAGACAACTTTCCGAATTTAGGAACACGGTCAATGTCCAGGATAACGGCTATTAAAACACCATCAGCAACTGCAGAAATCCTTACGGTCAACCCAAACGTACCGGAAATGTCCAAAGCATTGATCTGGTCTGTACCCAGCACGATATCACGATCATTTCCCCCAATAACTGGATTAACCTCTTCTTTAGCGTGGTGATTACCAGCGGTAGGCACACCCGAAGTCTGAGAGACCTTGAATTCTGTCTGAATTCTTGCGCCCGTGGTCTCAAGAGCCTCGCAAACAACTGCGGAAATTGTGAGCAAATCACGCAAATGTTCATCTAGTATCACTTACCACCGTTGGGCGCAGCGAGCCAATCATTCACTGAACCTTTTATCACAGCTATCGGCTTGTTTTTGTGGAGCCAACGTGTTGCGAATATTTCTAGTGAAGCATGGGAGTTGAGTTGGAATGGACTATTGACAAACACGTCAAGCTAGTGCATATGCGCAGCATCAACCGACCTACAAATCATGTCCGTCTGTCCACCTGGAGTGTCCTTTATTACTGGACTTTGAAGGTACTTTCCCAGATAGCATCGTCTATAGCCACTCGAACACGAAATGTGTCATGGTGGATGGAGGGCAAATCTTGCAAGTCGATGTCTGCAGGAATGATTTAAGATATAGTGCTCAATCAAGTATACTTGAGTGCTCACAGGAAATACATAGCTTGTTGATTGTCGAAGATGGGGCAATCTTAAACTGAATCTCGACTTCTTGGTCCTTTGATCCATACAGGCTGACAGTCCGTTTGATGGCTAAAGATGCGTTATTTATACTGAAGGCGCGAATTAACCTCACTTACGACCTGGGCATTTCAAGAGGCTTTCAATACTGTCCTCAAAACTACCAATCCGCCGAGACTGTCGGATGTCACAAGCATCGACGTTGAATGTGACTTTAGATGACCCATCAACTTTGCTTAATGAGCGAGTGCCACACACTGTTAATTCTCACATAAATCCCAGTGATTAACAACTCACAAGCGATGGGTCTTGTGCCACTTGTAAGTTCGTAGGGCCCAGCCTGTTGTCCGCAACTGGTTGCAAACACTGATGCGCACACAGAAAAAGTCGTCCCATGAAGCCCTCCCAACTTTCGGGAGGTTTCCATGCAAAGAGATATCTACACGGTGGTAAACCTTCCGACGAACAACACATGCAGAGAAATGCGGACCAGATATCTCTACCTCAAAAGCATTCAAGTGCGATAGGCTATTTAGCACAGATCAGCTGTTCAATATCACGGATCATGGTATAAAGATGAAACTTACCGTCCATTACACGAAGATTCATGCAGGCTCGAGCCCCTGTCAGTGGCGCCACGGGGACTGCGTGAACAAACCGCATGCGATTCGCCAATAACAAAATGACACACGTTGAATGGCCATCATCATCGTAGCTGTTCAGCATTTGTTGACAGTGCGATCTTCACCTGGCTTCAATTTCAACTAGCCAGTAAATTTGGCGACGAAATTTCATACCGTGAGTATAATGTGTATGGAGCGTTGCCGCGTGTTGTAGGAAACTAGGAGTCAGATCAGTGTTGGTATATACTATATATACCAGTCTTATCCTGACCTCATTGCGAACAGATGTGACAGAAACTCGATAAATTGGTGTACGTCATGGAGGGACGAATCCACAAACTTGATGCTGGACACCTGCAAGACCCACCGAAGCAATACCTCTCGGGTAGTGTTATCTGAGATATCGATTTGGCATCACGCCCAGGGTTCATTTCTGAGAAAACGTTTGATGCTTCTAAGTAGCGCCAGGAAGTTGTGCAAGCGCCTTTGGAGTTTGCCAGCCCTGTCAGGCAATCCAGAACCTTCAATTCAAATAAAACTTCAGAGTCATAGTCGTCAGTTTCCGAGAACAAGACACTTACTATCTCGGGCTAACATCAGGGTTCTGCAATCGCAATGTATGATTCGTAACGTGTGCTGGTCACAATGAATTGAGCTTCGCAACTTCAATGAAGTGCCTAATTTGGATGTGGATCCTGGAACAAACTTCAACAAAGTGATCCTGCGTGACAGCGTCGATTCTCGAAGGCAAGGCAAGACCGATCACCCCGCGCCCACTCTATATTGTGAGATTATGTCTACGAGTTCCAACCCGTGGCCTGCGGCCACGGTCATGCGGGAATTGAAGCTCCACAAGCGAGGCCACGCGAGCGTGCGGCTGTGCCACTGTCCCTTTCTATGTAGGACTACTATTTGTCTTGGCTCTTGATCAGAAGAAAGACCATTCGGCAGCGTAAGTTTGACGATGGACACTCGTCAGCAGCGCTGCATGGCAAGGAACACATGTCATAGCGCTCATCATGGCAACAGTCCAGTATCAGGCGAAATGAGTGTGAGCATCGTTATCATCTTTCTTTTTTCTTGGTTCTCCTCGGGCCTCCATCAAGATCTTCCATTTTGTCCCATTCAGAGTAGTACTCTATGATCCAAATGACTATGAAAATGTGCGTTCCTCCTTCGGCATACCCCTAGTATTGACGCTGGACAAGTCACGGTTCGTCAGTCTTCCGATTTCACCCTGTTAGGATCATTCACGAGGACATCAAGCGGACGGTTGTGAATCTCCGCACTTCATGCCGGAACTATATATGTAAGTTGACGTTATGCTTCATCTTCAAGGCGCCTTGAAGGCATAAGGGAAGGCGCTCGTGATTCACAAGGTTGCCTCATGGAAAAGGAAGTACAGGCCGCATGATTTATCAATCGCTTCTTTGTATGTGTAAAAGCGAGGTCATCGGTTTCATTACTGTATCGATGACTCGCTATTGCAGCCAAGCATCCGTGATGCAAGGACTCCAGCCAGGTGGTAGCGCTAGTCGGAGCCAGATATAGAGCGATAGGTGATGTGGAGGAGATGTACTGAAACCGACAATCGATCGAGCTTTCATTCTTATGTAATTGCGCGATTGTTGCAGGATAAGGATACCTCGTTCAAGAGCCTATCTGAAGGTCGACGTTGCACCGATTCGAGATTGAGATCACGGGGCCCTGGGGACCGCCTATGAACAATAGTTATGCTACGCTGTGGAGAACATATTACAGATTGAGGTTGGTGTCCAAAAGTGCGCTATAAGCTTGTTAGAAAACTCACAAGTTGTCGTATTAAGCGTTCACAATACAAGACACTGGACTGTATGTGCTCACTTGTCATGTGAAGGTTCACAGACTCATGAGGAGCATTGTGGTCGTATGAAGCTCTGACTGTTGGGCTGGGTAAAATCTATTGTCGAGCTGAAGAACTTGATACAACGCACGACAGGGAGCAAATTTCGAACTTCCACAACCGAGTACCCCTAAACGCAATATGGATTGTTCTTCGCCGTGCTGAGGAGTCCAATAGCAAAGAGCATTAAATTATTTCCGAACGCTACGCCTCACGCAAGCAATGCCGTGATCTTTCCGCATGTCTCAAAGTGCTTCGATTCAGCTTCTTCTAGTAGACGCCTGCACAGCTTAACCAAAAGCGCAGAAACGACATCTTGCCCCATGGAGGAAGAAGCTGATTGTGCATGCAGGAATGTTGTCCGTTGCTTCCATAGGCCCCACCCCGACGCGCTGGAACATAGGGAATTTACGGGGTATTCCAGAATTCCGCTCCTCACCACGTTGCGAACATGAGCCTACCAGCCAATTGCTTCATCAACGGATCAATATCCTTGGATGCTGTGTATCGAAAGTAGACGCGCCACTGAAAGATACAATATTTCAGACCGGTATTCTCCATACAGAAGCATTAGAGTTAATAAGGATTCATACCGATTGTAGCGGAGACATGCTGCAACCAGCGATCAGGTAGTCTACATCTGATACGGTGTCCGCGTTGGCGCTGATGGTATTGATCTGCACCACTGGGTCTTCTAGTTGACGATCGTGTTTATGAAGTGGTCTCATGTCCGAGGCTCACGCGCACGGGTGACAAACAGGGTGAAATATGACTCCACCGGCTACGCCCCTTTCAGAAGTGAGTTAATGTTAGAAGAAAGGGGGTAGATCACCAGTCGACAGGGTTTTTAGCCCTTGAATTTGAAACGGAATCCTCAAACGAAGATTGGACCGTGTGTCATTGAAGCCACAGCCTTGGTTGACTCTGAGGTCAAGTGCTGCAAAAACCGGTCAGTGGAAAGATGGAGCTGTTAACATCATCCACCACTACCCACTCAGCATGGACGACAATTTCAGTTTGTGAATGTTAGGTGAAACCTTTCGTTTTCAATACGGACAAACAATACTTAATACCTGATGCATTGGAGTGTACGAATAGGCGTTTTAATTGTGCGAGCTAGGTATTTTCACATCGAACAAAGCTTGTCTGATTTCACTGACGGTGGTCAGACCTCTTGATCAAACGGGTTGACCAGTGTCGACGGCTTGCCTCATACACGGGCTGGTCACTAGTCTAGTCTCTCAATCTTCGGAGTCAACTGGAACTGGATAGTTGGAATGGCTTTACAGAGTCTCAGGCCTCAGGGTCCATCGGATTAGTATCATAGTTACAATGCAGCATTCTTTGAGTTGCTGCCGGACTGATAGGACGCAATGTTGAGCAATGAGCACATCCCAAGTTGCCTTCTTACTACATGCTGGTTCGGAGGCAATGCTCATTGCTAAGGAAGCTTATGTAAAGCTTCCAATTGGTTGGCGGAAATATTGTCAAGTATTTTATTCGGTGCAGCTAACACAAGTATATTCGACCGTGATCGTAACTGGTTCAGACACACTCATTAAAACCAGTCCTCCGAATATGCATCAGCATCAGAACAGGACTCAGAATAGGACGCGGAATATTCATCTCAGCAACTGGGACACAGACGGCCACCGTCAACCAACCCATCCCAGTCAACTTCTGTAACCACTTCCTCAAGCTCCGTCCAATCATGCAAAGTTAATAATATTAGAGATACTCAATCGCACTTTTAGGGGGAGAATATGCGTTGTCAGTGCGTGCAGGGCACTAGTATCGATGGCTGCGGTCAGCATTGTATTCTCTTGTCTTCAGTCTGAAGAGTCTGTGTCACTACGGATGCAGTCAAACAAGCAATCTTGTTCATAGCTTTGCGCAGTTTGAAGTACTATTCAAACGGTCAAACATATGCGTACCGAGACAATCGAAAGCAGCAAGAGGATAGCGATCAACAACAGATTTGAATCGTGGCGTGAACAATCAGCTGCAGGTTATAGTATCACATCGTATTTACCCTACCGACATACAACTTAGCAAGACGGCAGTAATCTACACCGCTCCCCGACGGGTCTCTATATATGCTCCCGGTGGTGGGAACGTAGTCGGGTATACAAACGTGGGTTGTCCGGGCACATACCCGTATGGGAACTGTGGATAAACTGTCCCTGGCTGCGAGTAACCCTTTTGCATTTGGGCCGGCCATCCATATAACAGCGACGCGCTGCTGGGCCCCATCTCCGTCGGGAGGGAACGATGCCGTTTGTTATACCATGATGCTGCAGGTTTCCCATCATCCACGGGTGAATCTGGGTAGCGGCGGTGGCGGGAGGAACGGCCCGGGAAGTAGTCATCGACGATTTGCTCGTTCTCAACCCAGGGGAGCTGGTCGAGGGTGTGCAGAAAGCGCTTGATGCGCGTGGTCGGGGGAGAAGGCCAGGGTGGGGGAACTGTGACATAGTCAGTAACTGTGGCAGTTGACGGCTTCTGGTATGATGGAGATACGTGTGCACTGGTATTGGGGATGGCAGGGTGAACAGTCGAATGAGAGTGAGAGTGTGAGTGCGAGTGCGAGCGTGATTGTGATTGGGTATGGGTATGAGTATGGGGAAAATGAGCATGATCCGAGGAGGAGTGTGGGCGCGGATGTGTCTCCTGTGTTCCAGTCTGCTCATTCGAGCGCTCGTCAACTGTTGAGAGGACTTGAGGGACAACATCTGCTCCAGGGGCATACACCGGAGACGATGGTGCTGGGGGAGGTGGTCTATATGCATGTGACTGCGGATATGCATGATGCTGTGGCGATAGTTGCGGATACAACTGGGGCTGGGGCATGTCCATCAACTCTGCGGTCTGCGCAATTGCAGTGGGCGTGAGCGGGCGCAAATTCAAGCTTGATATGGTTGGAAATTGTGGATCATTCTCATGCTGAGCACCAAGTGACGATACGAAGTCGCTTGAGGGTGACGGTCGGCGCGGGGACTTGCGCAGGCCAGGAAGCTTGCGCAGACCCTTGACGAAGCCACCAACCCAACGACGTGCACCTTTCTGCCCGCCCATGTGGTGTTGAGGAGCGTTAGAGAAATCGAAGTCAACCTCCCCATAGTCCTCCTGTATCTCCGGCACTTCGTCCTCTTCGTCTTCCACGGTCATGTATTCTCCGATGATCGGGGAGGGCGTGACTCGCATGGCAGGCGACGGAGTACGCCGCATCATGGGCGAGGAGTGCGCCACGGGGAGTGGCTGACCCGGAACTAGAGGCGTGGGGAAGTCTACGGACTCAGGTGGAGGCGGATACCATCGCGCATACGGGTCATGAGTTGGGGAGGGAGGCTGCTGGCTGGCAGAGACCCATGATACGTCTCGCAGTCGCCTGGGACTGTCGTATCTGTTTCCGCGAATGGGGTTGAAAGAGTGCTCGCCAGGATCGACGTAGTAGCGCGGGTCCGGATGGCTGCGGTAGTCGCGATGGTATGAGCTGGCCTCGGACATGTGCGTTGATCACGGGTCAACGTTGTCGATGTCACTGTCAACGTGAGTCGTAGCTACACGATATCGTGCGGAGAAGACAAGATTGGGTCAATCAGCAACAAGTACGTATAAGGACATGAGGCAACGGTAGGACAATACTGTGGCTGGCCTACCTAAGGAACCCAAACGCAGCTCTATTTGCGCAGTGGCGATCTGCGGAACAAGAGAATGGAATAGAATGAACGAGCAACAACACAGACATAGTCACTCATCAAGAGGTGAACCAAGCTGAACTAACCGCGACTCGGACTTGAACCGAACGTTGACCGCCAGCAAACGCGAGAACGTTATTGAACTCCCACCATTCCTAATTTAGAGAAAATCCCATAGCATCCAGTTTATCTCAATCAAACTCACCCGGCCAGCCAGCCTGTCAAATTGCAGACGAGCGATCTCTGAATGCATGTGCACGAATCTTACAAGTAAGTTTTTCACACCAGCCTATATAACTCATGAATAAGTATAGTGATGGAGTCTCAAGTTCGGGTATACCTCGGCTGGGCACGAACAACGTTACCTCTGTTTGAAAGTTTTTGAGCGACGGCGACATTTGAACTTCATCTTGTTAACTGACATCTTAACGCTATGACCGCTATTTCCTAGAAAATCCTTGTCGTGAGTGGTAATGGAGTCGTTTCTCGCTGCCAATTCTATCTGGCGATTGGATGCTGATGTTGCACTTGTAGGTTCTGCCGTGCGCAAGGCGGCTAGGTATGTTTTGAATCAAGTCTGAATTGTTCCTTCTATTTGCCGGTGCTATGATACGTTCAGTTCGTCTGGTAGGCCTCACCGCACCCCAAAAGGCCACACTCCAGACTGAGCAAACAAAGCGCGTTAACAACTCCTTTTCATCGCGTAAAACGCTTAAAGTCTACCAGGTAGAGTAGCGAAAAGCTGACGCCATCATGATGAACTCCGACACAAATGCTGATATTCTACATGGCCTCAACATTGCCGTACTTACCATAGGCACCATCTACACAGCACCGTGACAACAACAGTTCCACGACAAGGACTTCGTGGGCTTGCTTAAGGCAATCAACTCGGTCGAGGCGCATCCGAATCTAGGGGCGTATGACAAACTTAATCGTGATACAGGTGAGTCCGACGAGTCGCCTTCACGTCAGCAGCGCGTCGTTCATATACTGTACTAGCCGTCCATACGTGTGAGGTATTTACCGCCAGTAACCCCGCCCGAAGTATTACACATGTTCGCCCTATTGTCTGGCTTGTCAGAGACTGTTCTGGAGACCGGTGCGTGCCGGTGGAACAAGAAGATAACAAAACCGGAAGTGGAACTAAATAATGCGCGCCACGACGGCCCCGCACAAGCGGCGCCCGACAACTCCGCATCCCACGCTAGTCTCCCATAGGCAGGCCAAATACTTATGATCGGACGTGTTGCTAGTACTACATCAATTGATATGCTCCGAAAAAGGAATAAGTATTGAACATGGTCTCAGCGCCAACGACCACAACTTGCTTGTACGTCCCTGCACTAATTTGAGGTTTAGCTGATCAGTGACTTGAACGTGCAGGGCTGCTGCTCGAACCCTGTACCTCCCGTCACTACTCATTTTCGTCGTCGGTATCTGACAGTACCCTATGGGTCCCTACCCACTCTGCAGCTATGCTCTCCCTCACCTATGGATCGTGAAAAGTCGCATGAAAAGTGACTGTCTAAAGGGGAGGGCGCATCGGTAGGACGGCAGAGAGCCATCTACATGCGCTGCAGAGACAAGCTATAACAGAAGCAAATTTCGATGTGACATTGCACCATTCTGTTACGCACATTTATGGCTAGTGCAGACTGCCGTCACCTGCAAGGATAACTCATGGAGTGTCAGGCTATGGACTATTTGCCGGCTTGCCACTCCAACGTTGCAACTGGTCCGGATCTACCGTCACACTTAGCCGCCCACTGATCAGCTCGTTTTGGGATAGCTTCCAAATTTCTCAGGACAGTCGAGACCTCTCCATTAATGAGAGTGCTCAGGAGCATCGCAGAAGTGAGTTCAGATCGTCTGCATGGCCGGCACAACCTTCTGGCCTAATTGACGTAGGCCGGATGTATTTCTCAGAATATAACTTTGATCGCCATGTTGTACTGATAGGCCACTTTTAATTTTGAGTCAGGCCCATCTCATCGTACGAAATCACGCTTCTAACATGCTTCTGCCACGCTCCGAAAGGACCCTAGTCAATGCCGCCACAAAGTGTGTTGGCGTCCAGGCCGGCGTTAGTGGATAGGTATATTGCGTGGGCCAACAGGTAGAGACATCCAACTGCAGTCTAGTCAAAAAAGTAGACCTACACTATTCGTTTTCACGACATGTCATTCAACGACGGCATGTCATTCGGCGACGCATCAAGCACGGTGGGAGACGCAAAGACGTCTTCACTTCCAGCACCAATGTAAGAGTTCTCATATTTTCCATCTTCCAAGTATTCAAGATGTGTTCTGTCGATTTCCATCAGATATCGCCATGCAGCACCCTCTGGTCCATGGCCTTGGGTAGATTTTGACATAGACTTTCCGTCCTCTGGATCAGACATTTTGTCAAATCATGATGGCGAAAATAAATGGATCGGATACCCGCAAGCACTTTTCGGCAACTGGACTTCAACTCCAGTGGCACGAAGCAATATGATGCCACGGAATGCGCAGAAGAAACCTTGTATTGTATATGGCATTCAGGTAAAGGACGACGGGGAATTCGAGCAACCGCTGGATCCCATTAATGTAGCGTCGGACGCAACGGCACAGGAATTCTGGTCAAAATTAAATCACAAGGAAAGTACTGTTTCTACATGGTTTATTCAGTGAGTGATCATGGCAACATCAGGTGGAGAAAGTCCGCGTTCGAGCACTGTTCGTGGACAACTTGACTGTACCCGTTCTGAAGATGCTGGGGACGAGGTTCGTGCTCTGACTTGATTATTTTCCAAGTACGAACGGCACTTTGCGTTAGATATAAGATCGAGCCATTCTTCTTCTCATCTTCAAGAAACTGGATTCCTTCGCGATACCAGGAAGAGGTTCAACACGGACAGGGGGATCGTACGTTTGGTTACTGCCTCTTGGTCCAGAGATTGTTAATCTATTGTTCTGAGTAGATATTACAGTTATCCTTCCTTTCATTCAGACCACAGGGAAGAAAAATGACACGAATATTACGTCCAGTCCCAGCTCGTTAGACGCAAGTTCGTCATTTTTTCGACGGGTTGACTGCTTCTCATCGCAACACATATAGAAAGTATTCAAAGGAAGAAAACTATAGATGTTTTGGCACCACTTCATGTACACGGTAATTCGTAATCGCTTTGCATCAATATTTGTCTGAGCCTCTTTATAGGTGAACATGTTCTTCTCATCGACCTCTTGGCGGTTCATATGATTCGTGAGACGGCTTCCTCCACGATCATAACATATCATCCTTCCCTGCCTGGTCGCACTACTGCCGAGCGCTTGCATCAGGTTATGGATCGCGCAGGTAAAAGCGTGTACTGGAATAAAATATTCAAGGCATCCAGAGATCCAACCTTTTTCTTTCTGGCAATCTTGTGGTATGCGCTGTATGCCTGGGATGAAGCATTTGAAAAGCTGTATATGCGCATTAAACATTTGGTATGTGCGCAGTCTGTGCGATTTGTGAAGGCTCATCGTGCTCAGGAGGGAATTCTGAATGATTCCGACCTCACCCATACGGCTGACCTCAACCATGGACTCCACAGCCTTCAGGCGCACCTACTCCATTACGAGACCCTCCTGCACGATTTCGAGAAATCGGTCGCATTTGTTAGGGACACACCCAACCCTGCAATGGAATCCAGCAACGATAAAACAAATACAGAGGATTTGATGCGTCGAGAATGCAAGAACCTCCTTTCCGAGGTTGACAGGTTGCAAAAGAAATGTAGGATGTTCATCAGTCGATTAAAGAATGCTACGGAATTGGCATTCGCGACTGTCAATATCCAAGACACACAGGCGACCCTTCGAGACTCCGCAGCGATGAAACAGGTGCGCTGGCCGCCAGATGTGCGCCTACAGAGCAGCTGATGCCTTCTGCAGATATCATATCTGACCATGGTCTTCTTGCCCGCCAGTTTTACTGCTGTATGTATTTGGACGTACAACACGAACCTATTAGAAGCGCTCACTGATCAAACAGTCGGTCTTTGGGATGAACGTGGCCGAAATTAATCCCGGCTCCCTGGAGACAATCGCGCGCTATGTCGAGGTGACTTTTTTGCTGACTTTCGCCACCACATGGCTTGTTATCGCTTTACAACCGTACAGTTCCATCCACAAGTCTGGAGGCGGTGTCTGGCGGAGGGCCGCTTGGCCCGCTTTTTACCTCTATCGTAAATGTATGGAATACTTTGGACAGAACTCGTCGCGAGAAAATAACATCTCGCGTCCGGGTTGGAGAGGAGGTCGATCTTCTACGATGAAGTCTAAAAATGTAGTATGAAGAGGATAAGATTGACGGTTCGACCTTCAAGTGTCTGCGGATGATGTCAATTGCAGTTAGCGAACTTTGTACACCAGTATCATCCCAGTATCATTCATATGCACCTAGTCATTTTACACATCCCCTTGTATTACAACTTACGCTTCAGCGGCGGCAAAAAATTACTCGACCGAATGCAAAATACATAGGTGAATGTGAAAATTGCAACAACCTTGGAAAAGTCCATTTCGTGAACACCCAAGGTGAGCAGCAAGGGACTCAACTCACATTAAACACGGTAACACCAAGCACGATGCCAACGTCATGCCAGCGGCGAGAATACTCAATATTGAATGCCCCGGAGTGCGAATGAGACAATTTAATTGAAGTTGCAAAGATAACGCTGGTCCAGATAATTGGACATGAGCTGCACTTCGCGACCAGAAGGGCACCTCATGTCAGTTATCTTTAGGCTTCAGTCACTCACTAGGACCTGTCAACTGCATCAGGAAATGACAATGCGCGTGAATAACGGCTTCGAAGTTCTGACATTCTGCAAGTTGATCGCTGATGACATGGCACTGACGCTAGATCAGAAGATCACTTGTAGTGGGTAAACACAATGGATTCACTTGCGCCGTTGCCCCACATTCTGAACACCTTCAGTGTAGAAGATTTATAAGTATGGCGCAAGTATAATACGGAGATGGGCCTGCGCCAGCTTCGCTCGCTGAAGTAGTCCTTGCGAGTCCGATGAAGTAAAATTGAAAAGATGCTGCATCAACTCGAGTCGATCCGCATATCGATCGACGACGACGTGGATAAGGTTCTCCCAATCAATGCCACTGCCCACCGGGTATGGTCGACTGACAACTTCGGTGACCTTTCTCATCAATCGTGATATGTCCTCTGATGATAGTCCGAGCACGCGGTGGTCACACCGTTCAAGACCCACGCGAACCGGGGCGAGGGAGGGTGTCAGTGCAGTATCATATAATGAGATGAGACCAGTAGACCCGGCTCTAGCCCTGCGCTCTAGAGAGGATGAGGACGCTGACGCTGACGTGCTATATATATATGTGATGGTTGTGTCTACTGCGCGTTGCGCTACATGTCTGGGTGCGGTGAGACCCTGAGAACCCCTGAGACCTCTGGCACCCCTCTGCCTTGCCTGCTGCTCCCCGTCTCGCCGGCAACCCTCGTCCCACCGGCAACCCCCGTCACACCAGTTAGGCCAAGCACAGTGTGCAAACCTCCTAGGTAGCGGCTGTGCCATGAACCAGCGTGCATGGCTTCAAATCTTCTACGCTCATGAGGATTTCGTGTCCATCATATCGGCACACGGGAAAAATAAATACTGACAGACTTCATTATCAAACGGAGGAGAGTGAGGGTATGACATTTCTTCATTTGGTACGACGACATGCAGGAAATATACTAGTCGACAGTGGCCGTAGGATCACATAGCTTTACTAGATGATCGTCAGTCTGAAGTGCGACACGGAATCAAAAGTATACGCACAAGTCCATTTCCATCCTAGAAATATGAGAATTAGTGACATGCCATGAGGAGTAGATCACAGCTAGCCTCGCAAAACCGTCAATTCTAAACTCCTTTCCACACGGACAAAGAACTTTGATCACTTCTGTATCACCGGCTCGCTCCGGTATCGAATCTCCCCAGGACCTGGACATCCATCGTATTGTCCATTACCTCGGCAGCACTGCCATCTCTCAAAGTACAACACTTTAAGAGGTCGTGTCGCTGCCAGCGTGAGGTGCCACCACTGATCAGCCCCATCTCCACCAGGAGCGAAAATAATCGAATGCTCTGGATTTGTAGCGATCCAGTCGGGTTCATTGGGTATCACGGGGTGCCAATGTGCCATGATAAAGCAAGGTGCCGATCGGAATAACTCCTGGTGTTGTGTTGTGTCCTATGAAAAGGTCAAACATTTCTCCAGCGTCAGCAAGCGGCGGAAATGTACCATTACGGTATCGTGTACTTGGCCAGTGTTGCAGGAATGAATTGACCACATCAAAGATTAAATTCCCCGTCGCGTTCTCGGCAGGACCTTCGTCAAATCTCTCCATTGCTCAATGTTTGAGCTGAAACTATATTGGGATATATTGCCAGCGTTTAAGTTGACGATATCCAAGGGTTGAACGTTGAACGCCAGTTTCTCCGGCAGTATTAACCGGAAATTGGTCGTGTAATGCTAGAGCTGCTGATCCTAGGCTCAGAGCTGCCACGAGGGAGTGGATTGTGAGAATTTTTCAAGGCCGGCAGCGGCGGCACTGCTAGTCTAGGGCGTCTACCAATAAGCTGACTTATCTGAAGATTTAAGCGCTGAAACCTCACAGGTGATGTTATATAGATATACACACCATTCAAATCTTTGGAAATCCAATAGACGATGCCCCGCGGGCGGCGAATAGTCTCCCGTAGGCGCACCAAATAGAATGAAGATAGTCGTCGGAGTCCCACTATCATGATGCCTAATCTAGAGAAAGTAGTCCAGTTATATCTCACTGATCAAACCCACCTGGCCAGCCTGTTAAAGCAAGCGAGCGATCTCCGAAGGCATGTAAAATGCATGTGCACGCATCTTATTCACATCAACCTCCTACACTGTAGCTCTTGACTCTTACTATGCCTTCCTTTTGTCTAGAACATTGAACTACGGTCAGAACGGAAGTGAACGTACGTATACTAGTAGCTCCGAGTCAGGCCTACTACGGAGCTATACAGAGCTAGACTGGTGGCGAGGCCTTGCAGGGCCAGTTGTCCAGCTTGCACAGGTCCGCAACTTGACGTACTCAGAAGTAATTGCGCGTAGGACATATTCAACTACCGACGGATCTATGATTGGACGTAACCAACTTATCATATTTGTTCAACATGGTTGCGCCAACGAATCCGGTAGTATCCACTCCGCAACCATGTCTCTCCCTCGATCATCGCTCATGAAAAGTCGCATGATGATGTGACTGCATGTGCCGCAGGCACAAGCTATAACAGAAGCAACTTTCAATATTACCGCGATGCTGTTACGCATGTGTATATATGGCGAGTGCAGACTACTGTCACTTGCAAGGATAACTCATGGAGTGTCAGGCTATGGACTATTCGCCGGTTTGCCACTATAACGTTGTAGCTGGTCTGGATCTACCGTCACACTTAGCCGTTCATTGACCGGTTCATTCAGGGCTCGTTTTGGGATGGTTTGCAAATTTCTGGTGACAGTCAAGGCCTCTCTGTTAATAAGAGCGCTCGGTTGACAGGCGGCAGCAGTGAGTTCAGCTTGTTACATTATCGCCGGTAAAACTGCCTTCTGGCCTGACTGATGTGGGCCGGATATTTCCCATAATGTGACTTTGATCGTGATGTTGCATTGATAGGTCACTTTTAATTTCAAGCCAGACCCACCCCATCGTACGGAATCACACTTCCAACATGCTTCTGTCATGCTCCGAAAGGAGCCTGGTCAATGCCGTGACAAAGTGTATTGGCTGAATTGGAGGTAGCGGACCGGTGCTAGTGGATGAATATATTGCGTGCGCCAACAGGTAGAGAGACCCACCTCCAGACTGGACACAAACAGAGTAGACTTACACTATTTGTTTTCCTGGTATGTCATTCAGCAACGCATCAAGCACGACGGTAGACACAGAGGCGTCTTCGCTTCCAGCACCAATGTAAGAGTTCTCCTCTTCCCGTCTTCCAAATATTCAAGATGTGTTTTGTTGGTTTCGTTCAGATATCGCCATGCAGCACCCTCCGGGCCATGGCCCTGGGCAGATTTTGACACAGACTTTTCGTCCCCTGAGTCAGACATCCCGTCAAATCATGACAGCGAAAATGAATGGAGTGGATATCCGCAAGCACTTTTCGGCAACTGGACGTCGACTCCAGTGACGCGAAGCAAGATTTTGCAACAGTGTGCGCAGAAGGGACCTTGTGTTGTATATGGCATTGACGTGATGGTCGGCGGGAAATTCGACATACTGCACGAGCAACAGCTGGATCCCATTGCGGCGTCGGAAGCGGAGGAAAAGGAATTCTGGTCAAAATTAAAGGACAAGGAAAGTATTGTTTCTACGCTGTTTCATCAGTGAGTGATCCGACATCAGGTGGAAAACGTCCGCGTTCGAGCACTGTTCGTGGATAACTTGTCTGTACCCGTCTTGAAGATGCTAGGGACGAGGTTCGTGCTCTAACTTGATTTTTTTCCAAGTTTGAACGGCACTTTCATGTAGGTATAACATCGAGCCATTCTTCTTCTCATCTTCAACGAACTGGATTCCTTCGCGATACCAGGAAGAGGTTCAACATGGAAAGGGAGATCGTACGTCTGATTACTGTCTCCTGATTCAGAGGTCGCTTATCTGTTCCGAATAGATATCACAGTCACCCTTCCTTTTATTCGGACGATGGGGAAGGAAAAGCATCCGACTCTGCCGTTCTTTAGTTCGTCAGGTGAAGGTTCGTTATTATTTCGACGGCTGACGCTTCTCATCGCAACACATACAGAAAAGAAGCATACTATAGACGTTCTGGCACCACTTCATCTGCACGGTAATTCATAATTGATTTTGCAGTGATCTTTCTCTGATCCCTTTTTACAGGCGAGCACGTTCTTCTCATCGACCTCCTGGCAGTTCACATGATCCGCGCGACGGACTCATCCACAATTATAACGTATCATCCATCCCTGCCTGGTCGCACTACCGCGAAGCGCTTGCATCAGGCCATGGTGCGCGCGGGTGGAAGTGTGTACTGGAATAAAATATTCAAGGCATCCAGAGATCCAACTTTTTTCTTTCTGGCAATCTTGTGGTATGCGCTGTATGCATGGGATGAGGCATTTGAAGTGCTGTATTTGCGCATCAAATATTTGGTATGTATGCAGTCTGTGCGATTTGCGGTAAAGACTCACCATGCTCAGGAGGGAGTCCTGAATGACTCCGATCTCACCCATACGGCCGACCTCAACCATAAGCTCCACAGCCTTCAGGCGCATTTACTCCATTACCAAACGCTCCTTAATGATTTCGAGAAATCGGTCGCATTCGTTAGGGACACTCCTAACCCTGCAATAAAATTCAACGACGGTAGAAACGCTACAAAGCAGTTGATGCATCGAGAATGCAAGAACCTCCTTTCCGAGATCAACAGGTTGCAAAGGAAATGTCTGATGTTCATCAATCGATTGAAGAATGCTACGGAATTGGCATTCGCGACTGTCAATATCCAGGACACGCAGGCGAGCCTTCGAGACTCCGCAGCGATGAAACAGGTGGGCTGGCAGCCAGGTGTGCGCTGACAGAACTGATGCCTTCTGCAGATATCATACCTGACCATGGTCTTCTTGCCCGCCAGTTTTACTGCTGTATGTATTGTGTATTTGCACGTACAACACGAACAGAAGTTCTCACTGATAGAACAGTCAATCTTTGGGATGAACGTGGCCGAAATTAATCCCGGCTCCTTGGAAACAATCGCACGTTATGTCGAAGTGACTTTCATGATGACTTTCATCACGACATGGGTCGTTATCGCCGTTCAGCCATACAGTTCAATCCACAAGACTGGAGATGGTGTCTGGCGGAGGGCTGCTTGGCCTGCATTTTACTTCTACCGCAAAGTTATGAAGTACTACAGACCGCCGCAGGACAATAATCCTTCCTGGCGTCCGAGTCGGAGAGGTCGATCTTCTACGATGAAGTTCGAAGACGCAGTATGAAGAGGATAAGATTGATGGCTTCACCTTCAATGTAGCGAGTGTCTACGGATGATCACTTTTTGAAACGCGAGGGGCACAAGTTGGTCATCATATAACACAAGTTCTGTACATCAGTATCATCCTAGGATGATCCATACGCAACTAATCATTCTACATAACGGCTTACGCTTGAACGACGACAGAAGACATTCCGAATGCGAAATACGTAGGTGTGTGTGAAAATTGCAACAATCTCTGAAACGTACATTTCGTGAACGCCCAAGGTGAGCAACAAGGGACCCAACTCACATTAAACACGGCAAGTGGCACCAAGTATGATATCAACATCACGCCAGCGGTCAATATTGAATGCCCCGGAGTGCGAATTAAACAATTTCATTGAAGTTGCGAAGATAACGCCAGTCCAGACCATTAGGCATGAGCTGCACTTCGCGATCAGAATGGCACCTCATCATGTCAGCTTGTCTTTCGGTTCAGCCGCTCACCTGTCAACTGCATCAGGAAATGACAATGCGCGATACAATTGAATATCAACTTCGAAGTTCTGCAGCTGCAGGTTGTTCGTCTCCCGATGACATGGCACTGGCACTAGATCAGAACTTGAAGATCACTTATAGTTGGCAAACACAAACTGCAATTGATGAATTTACTTGCGCTGTTATCGCACATTCTGAACACCTTCAGTGCAGATTTACTGAGACTCTGATCATCTGTATTCAGCACCAGGAGAAATGAATTTGGAACGCAACCAAAGCTAGATGATCAACAGTCAAGGACGAGCAGTCGTGTCTATCATCGAGACACTACTATGTGAGTTCAGATTGCACCAGTGCATCCTTAAAGGTGCATCATCGAATACATACTAGTTCGGTTGAGGGAATGTTGAGCACATGCTTGGTACACTGCACAGGTAATGGAATAACCTCTTCTATAATCGCGCCCCAGGAGTTTATTACTATCAAGGAACATAAGTACTAAAGTAGAACTTGAAGATGTCGGCGAAGTGCACCTTCAAGTCATGTTCATTGTTGACTGCGTGCACCCAATCGCCCGGCCGGTGGCTCAGGGTATGTCACAGTGAATGGGCTCCAACCTCCCGCACATACGAGCACGCATGGTCACTACAGTCGAAAGTCGTCATCTCGAAGTTGGCTAAAGCTTATAGCTACGAGATGCAGAAGATAGGGCACACGTGCACGGCTACCTTCGGGCTACATAGGTGATGCATATGTTTACTAGTAGCACTTTACGATAGACGTACGTCGAATGAGCAACGTTAACAGTTGTGAGACAATATTACATAATATAGATGACAAACATTCGACCTCTACCGATGTCCTTCTTCGTGCTCAAGCGCTCATATACATACTTGGCAAATATCAAAAGCTGGTGCACATCATCGTCAACTCGTCAACCAAACATCCCTTTCTCGCAACTGTGAACTTCTATCATTTGCACCGGTTTATAACGTACACCACGAAATACACTGGATTCTACATATTACCTTGCAGCGTGCTAAAGGACTGGTGCAGTGGGTGATCCAGGTCAAAGAGTCGCAAGGCCGGGTCAGCATCATAAGGCTCTTCGAGACTTGCTTCTCTGCTCCAGCTGACTCCTCAGTACTCAGTGCTTACTACCACCAGCCTGACCCATGGTTTGACCACTTTCGCTGATGCACTGACCATGACATTAACTTCTTCAGCACAAGCTCTCCCGCTGCCGTTTGTCTCATCTTTGGTC